>BRXX01000502.1:0-73907 GCA_030267905.1 Triparma verrucosa
CCTAACCCTAACCCTAACCCTAACCCTAACCCTAACCCTAACCCTAACCCTAACCCTAACCCTAACCATAAACCCTAACCAGTCGTCTTGTCCGGTTCAGCCACGCATAGTAAAAGGAACACCATTTGAATAACCCTAACTCTAACCCTAAACCATAACCATAACCATAACCATAACCATAACCATAACCATAACCCTAACCATAACCATAACCATAACCCTAGACCTTACACTTCACACGCCTGCGGGCGCGTGTAAATGAAATGCAAACGAGTAAAGCGCGTCAACAACGATAAATGTGTTCGAAATCGCAATTAAAAAGTAGTTTCGGGACGTTCGCAGCTGATGTACTCCCTTTCACCGTCAGTGCCGAACGTCTTGCTTTGAGTGCGGGATAAATTTGACACCGGCAAGTGCCCGCCAAGGGTGTGCGTTAATGAAATACAAAAGAGCAAAGCGCGTCAACAACGATAAACGTGTTCGAAATCGCAATTAACAAGTAGTTTCGGGACGTACGCAGTTGATGTACTCCCTTTCAGCGTCTGTGCCGAATGTCTTGCGAGTTGTGCCGAATTGTTTTGACACTGGCACGAGTTGTTATCCCACATCAATAAAAACTCTCAAAGTAAAAAAGGAAGAGCTTGAAAAATCTTTCCAATATTCTGTATCTGCTGCTTTATTCATTCTCGAATTTTTAACTTTCACTCTCCTGCCTGAACCTCAACCTCAACCGCAGCCTCAGCAATATCAAAACTATCCCTGACAGCCTTCAAGTCCGTCCCTCCAACCTTCCACTCTGGCCCTGAGGCACTCCCCACCCATCCTATTCCGTCCTTGGCCTTGGTCACCCAAACTTTGGTGTACTCGCAGAACCCCATCCCCATCTGCGCTCCGACTCCTCCGCTGTCGCAAACCTTCGGGGCGAAGGCTATCAGGTACTTGTCCTCGTTCCCGGAGCCGCTCAAGATGTCGTAGCTGCCAGCAGTGTCGGTCGGGACATTGAAGCTCTTCAGTATGTCGGATCCCTTGAGGTCCTTGGTTGGGACGGGGGCGGAGAGGACGGAAACGGATATGGTCGAGGCGGAGGGCGCCGGGGGCATCTTTGTAGCTGTGTTTGTTTAATGAGAGGAGTGGCGATGGATTTCCGAGTTAGAATATGAAGAGATAAGGATCATGAAAAATTGAGTTGAAGCGAGTCTGACACAGCAGAAAGACACTCCTCCTTCGCACGTCCCCCTTCTTCACCAAAAACACCACGCATTCTTGTTTCGCATGGATAATCGAATCCTAGCGCCCTTCTCCGTCTCCGTTTTCTATCATGCCCACAGCCTCACGCATTTCCACACAAAGTCAGTACACATCAGTACTTACTGTCAAGAAATCCCACCCCTCCCTCCCCCGCACTCCACTTGCCCGGCAACGTGTAGCTCCAACTCTTGCCGTCGAGATCGCCCTTCTTGACCTTCGATACGAAGGACGGATCCGCATCTGTCACGGACGGCATCGCGGAAGGCATCGCGGAAGGCACAGTGCTGACTGCTTCATCGTCTGCCAACGCAGCCTGAGTAGAAATAGTGGAGATTGTCAAGGGCAATACAGCTGCCCTCGACGCTTTTCTCAAAAATGCTGCCCTGTTTATAGAGTAAGGAGACGAAAGCTGCAGAAGGAACAGCAGCGCGATCGCAGTTCTAGTCGTCATGGAGAGCATAGAGGCAAAATACCGGTAAGTCCCAGCTGCCTTCCAAAATTGGAAAATTGGTGAAAACTGCGGGATAGCTCTCTCTCCGCTGAACGATACTGCACAAAATTCTAGAATGCGAATACTGTCCTTCCTCCTCTCACCTTCCTTGTTCCTTGACCTGCGAAATACGGATATTGCCCCTTCTATTGCTCTTACAAGGTGAGATCCAATTCTCCGACATACTATCTCCCTCCTTAGTGCCCCTAGCGGAGGCTCTGTGCCCCACCGACGCTCTGTGCCCCACCAACGCCCTAACTACTACTATCTCCTCAGCCTCGAGTCGTCCTTAAAGGGTCTAGAATATGAAACTCCTGTGAATCCTCTCTTGGACGCCATGGCTATAGGTGAGAAGCGATGTGAGAAGCGATGTGAGCGCTCATATGATGAGCCTCCTGATGAGCCTCCTATTAGGGCTATCGATATATTGGATACATGGCCAATAAATGGCCAATAAATATGGAAATATAAATGTTGGCCAATTTCAACGATTCTTTAATCTAACTTGTCGCTTCGCTACGCTTCACTCATCGCAGGCGCTGGGGGTGCCCTCGAGGGAGTCGACGTCAGTGTGGGCGGCCTCGAAAGCGTCGATGACGCCCAATTGACCTCCGGTCCGTCTTCCCTCATCGACGGTTGTCTTACGCTTGGAGAGCAGGGTTCTCTAAAGTGCGTGCTGACGAATTCTGGGCGTCTCCGCTGGAAGGCTGCCAACACGACGTTCATGAACGTCTACGAGATGCAGGACCAAATGAATCCTAACGAAGTCTTGAAGGCGGTGTCGGCCATGTCCCTCGATCAGGTTGTTCTGGCGAACGGTGGAAATGAGGGAGGCAGCGATGCAGTTGACGTCCTGCTGGGCAGCAGCATGCGAGGGAAGGTGAGCAAACACGCTCCTCGCAGCGCTTTCATCTGTACAAACTCGTCGCTTCGCTACTCGGCTGTTCGGGCACTGCCTTCCCTTACCCAATTCTCCAGCTCTAATTATTCTAACTCGTCGCTTTCTCGTCGCAGGTCATCATGACGGTGGACGACAAGTTTGGGGCCGAAGGAGTCTTCACCGCTATGGCGCAGCTGAGGACGTTCAACGGGGTTGAGAGTACGAGCGAGGGGGGGATTTTACTTGGGAGCTCCAGTTCGGACACTGGCAGCTATTCTTCGAGGTCCGGAATTGCCATCGGGCTGGACCACGGAATGTGGAGGAGGGCGGTTGAAATAAGGGACAGTGATGGGGATGACGATGACATGCTTTAAGCAATGAAACAAAACGAAACGAAAAGAATAGAAAGCAAATGGGTTGCAATTCAATAATGCTCGTTTCCGTTTAGCTCGTTTATTCCATTATGCTGCCTTGGTCTTCTTTCCTGCCCTCTCCTTGCCAGCCTTGACCACCCTTTCGCCGTCGAACTCGTCCATGCCTTCAACTTCGCTCGCGCTCTCGGCCAAGAGCAGCGTGTGCCCGTAGCCGCAGGCGATTTCGGCGATCTTGACCTTGTCCAGCGTGTCGATGAAGGAGGGCTGAGAAGACGACTTGGCTCCCTCCGGCCCGAAGCCTGCGACGAGCGTAGCGAGCGTGAAGATTGGGTTTGGTGTGAAGATTGGGTTAGATGCTGCAGCCATTGAGGAGCACTCTTCGATCTGCGTTGTCGTCGTTCGTTCCGAGCAGTTTAGCTTCTTCCTCGGAGCACTCGTTCGCTCCGAGCAGTTCGACCCCCCCACCCCCAACCTCGCACTTCGACCGCCCCACCCCCAACTTCGCACTTCGACCGCCCCACCCCCCACCCCTTCTCACCTAGCTCTCCGTAGGGGCCTTGCCCGTAGCTGACGGTGACCGCCTCCGTGGTGGAGATAACGACGTGGGAGTTCCCTGCGTCGTACGCCTTGGCCTCGTGTCCGTTATTCGCCAGGAAGTCCAAAATCAGGGGGTACATCTGGGCCTCGCCGACCGTGCGGTGCTTGCCCCAGTAGTAAACGTGGCCCTGCGATGTTCTGATCATGGTGCAGGTGCTTCCAGCAGAGCAGTGGACGGGCTGGTTGCTGGTGAACATGGGTCCCTTGATCGTCTCGACGTGTCTGGGGAGGTATTCGTCCTTCTGAACCTTGTGTCCGAGGCATCCGTAGTTTCCGCTTCCCCATGTGAAGACGCGGACGGGCGCGTTCTTGGCCCTCTGGCACTCAACCGCCACGGTGTGGTTCTTCCCGCACGCGATCGATCCGATCCTAATGTCGCTCGAGTCGGCCAATATCTCCGGTTCGTCTCCCTCCCTAAAGTTCAGATCCCTCCTGACGAAGGTCCTCCTCGGGGTCAGCTTGCTCTCGTTGCTGAAAGCCAGCTTTGAGGCGGTGACAAAGTACTCCCCGGTCTCTCCGTTTCCGAGTTGCCCGAACTCTGTATGTTGTGTCGTGTCAGTAAAAAAAGCAAAACAAGCCCCACACCTCACCACACCACACCACACCACACCTGCCCTGTCCCTCCTCGGTCTCACCTGACAAACCAGTCGTGAACAAAATACCCTCCTCGTCCAAAACCACGGTGAAGTTCTCCCCACAAGCCACCTTCTTCAACACTGAGGCCTTGTTGTCCTGGAACTTCTGCTGCTTCCACGCCAAACAATTCGCGTCAGTCTGGCTTCCGACGCCGAGCTGGCCGGTGTCGTTCTTCCCCGAGGCCCAACCCTCCCCCAGGTCGTCGACGACGACCGAGTGCGACTTTCCCACCGCCACGCTGACGATCTTCCTCTTGTTCCAATTCTTGCCCTCGGTCTCCACCAGCACGGGCGAAGTGACGGTCGCGGTCTCACCGTTGCCGAGCTGGCCGGCCTCGTTCCTGCCCCAGCCGTACAGTAGCCCGTTGGTGTCGACCGCGAAGGAGTGGCAAGCGGTGCAAGAAGCCGCAATGAGCCGGACCTTCACCTTTCCAAAAATGCTCCTCGTCAAAATCGTGGGCGCAACGATGTCGAGCTCCCCGACCTCCGCCGCGCTCTTCTTTGTCCTCCCGACGGTGTCCCAATCCAACGTCCCCGTCTGGACGAGGATCCCCTCCCGCTTCTCGTCCTTGGCGTCCTGAGCGTCGCTACTGACCTTCAGGTATTTGTTGTTCTTGCTCACCAGGTCGTCCCCGCCCTTGCTCTCGAGCTTGACCCCCTCCTCGGCCCCCTCATCGTCCATGAAGTCAGCCCAGGCGCTGCTGGCAGCGACGCCCGAGTCCTCCTCCTTCTTCTCCTCCTTGGCAGCGTCAGAGCGCCCGCGACGAGAAGTGTTAGGAGGACCCTCGGCGCCCTTCGAATCGATCATTTTCTTAACCTCCTCCTCGGTAATCCCCAGCGTGTGGCTCAGCTTTTCCACCGTCTTGTCATCTGCTCCCTTGCTGCCTCCTCCAGCCGATCTTCCGCGTTTTTTGGGCTACAAATGTATAGCATTTGGGTAAAGCATATGGGTAATTAGGCAATGTTAGAACCAACTTCACACAACGTGTCGGAAAGGCGATATTATCCCATAAAACAAACTGCCCTCCGAGCACCGTCCGAGCGGCGCAAAACCGTAATAAAACTCCAGAGCCGACTACATATGTTAAAGACAGTTCAAGCCAACAGACAGAAACTCGCCCAATTCATCGTCCGCTCACCGGCATGGATCAATCTACGTTCTGTTCTGAAACTCTGGCAATTCACTTTGAGACCCGCAGAGAGTTTTTTACCAGCTCGCTTCCTCATCCTCATCGAAGCGCATTCAGGGCCCGCACATCGTCAACTAGGGACCGCTAGCAGTGCTTCCGCTCATATTACGTTGACACACTTGACGCAAAGCTTCCTTTTGAGCCCTTTATTAGCTGCTCGCAGGCCTCGTGCCCAAAATCCTCCCAAAAGTTAGCCAATTAATCACTGTTAGGGTCGATATCCCAGAAGAGCCAAACTGCAATAGTCAACATTAGTAACAGATTCGATGGAAAGAACAATAACGGGGAACATCACTGGTGAAATAGAGGTGAGATAGCCGGCACAAAGTCATTCCCCCTGCAGCAAGACGTCGCCTCTCACCTCCCCCATCTCTCCCAGCTCACCCGCGAGGTCGCCGAGCTCGCCTTCATAAGCGGCACCGGCGATGCGCCCTCCCAGGAGGCGCTGAACTCCATCATGATCATCTGGTCTAGGATAGTCTCCTCTCAGAATTTCTTCCACGTCTGCCAGACTTGTCACCCCGCAGCCATCGTAGAGTACATCAGCCAGCGGCTGAAGAAGAGCGGCCTGGACGGCGGCGTTGCGGACATCCTGGCGAAAACCATCGTCGACAACACGACCGACGACGGCGTTCTTCCCGACGACCCCTCTGAAGACGACTACACCAGCAATGCCAGCGTGAACAGCGCGCAGCACGTTGACGACTCGCAGTTCAATTTCGTCGGCACGACCTCGGAGGAGAACAACACCAGCCCTGACAGCCACCTCAGCGCGACGCTCAGCCCCACGAATTTGAAGCAGAACCAGGTGAGTTCGTGGCCGATCTACACAAATGTTGTCCTCCACTCCTCGCTGTGAATGTGCCATCGGTATTCTGCCACTTAAGTACTAACTCCTCTTTCACTCCCCGACTTCACTTCCTGTCAACCCTAACAGATTGCGTTCCTCCGGGCCACTGGAGGGCAGGGGGACTATGACGAGTACGAGTACGGGGCAGACTACGAGGAGGGGGCGTCGTCCAACAAGCCCCGCGAGTTCGACGGCGGAAGCGACGGGTACGATGAGTACGAGTACGGTGGCGACTACGACTCGGATTATGAGAACGACTCCGGCGGGGACAACGACGACAACGACAATGACAATGACAATGACACATACCATGATAACAAGAAGGAGAAGGATCCCCTCAAGAAGACTTCCCCCAGGGGCGGGTTGAACATTCCGAAGATATCGAGGACGTTCTCCGACGGAAGCGACACGGGGGTTCTAGGGAGCGTCGCTAGAAGCTCCCCGAGAAATTTCCCTCGGTCGAGAAGACAAGAGCCCGAGGCGGACAAGACCCCTTCCCCTCCGCCCAACTACCACTACGAACATCAGAATCAGCATCAGCATCAGCGTAAACATCAACGGCAAGCATCGCATCCTTCCTCGCACTCCACCGCGCGCTCTACGCTCGATCGACGGCGAGAGGAGCACGAACTCGCAGAACGAACTCAGCGGGCTCAGGAGGCCCTCGACCAGGAGAAGCGGATGCGCCGGCAGCTCGAGATGAACGAGCAGCGCGCTGATGAGATGCTGCTTCGCCAGCAGCAGAAGGAGAAAATGGGCCGCCACAAGGAGCGCCTCTCGAGGGAGCGCCTCTTGAGGCAGGCCGCCCATGCGAATAGGCACCCGCAGGTGAGAAGTTTGGGAATGCGTAATTGAAATACCAATATGGAATTCGGGTTAGGGTTCGGAAATTCACTGCAGTCGCTCTTTATTCTAACCCGTCGCTTCCTCCCCGGCAGAACTTCCTGCACAACCCTTCGGCCCTCAACAGGGAGACTAGCGTCAATTCGTCGTTCTCGGACATTCCGGAGGACCTGCTGTCGGACAACGAGGGGCAGGAGGTGACGGAAGAGCTAATGGGATCGAACGCCTCCTTGGCGGAGCTCAAGGTGAACCACGACATGTCCCTCCTCACAATTTCCCCGACCGGGCCCAACGACAAATTGCGAATCTCGCCCCCTACTAAGACGCAATCTCCTCCTCTGACCAACGTTACCAAGTCAAGGTACGGCGTGAACGGCGCTCTGCCCCCCCCGCCGCCAGAGGGTAGTGCGGGCGGGCTCTTTAGATCCATGTCCACCGACGATGCGTACAGCTCGGACGAGGACCACGTCGAGAAGGGTCACGAAAATTACTCCCCGGCCAAGCCTGCTGCTGTCGCGAGTACAACCATGCAGCAGCACAGGCCCGCGAACGACCCGATCAAGCAAATTGTGAGGGAGCCGTTCACGCCGAGTCCCGAGCCGACCAACAACGACACCTACGAAAACGATGGCACGGTGAGCTCCATAAATTCGTCATCGGGCTCCGTCGGCAAGAGGCTCGTCAAGCAGGCCATGACCCGTGAGCACCCCAAGGGCGCCACTGTCTCCAGAAAGGAGCGCGTCAGAAAGGGCAAGTGGAGGAAGGGGCAGAAGATCGGGAGCGGGTCCTTCGGCACCGTGTACCTGGGCATGAACGAGGCCTCGGGGACTCTCATGGCAATCAAGACCATGAACATCGCGAACGCAGAGCAAAGGTGAGAAGTTCCGGTATCTCGCTCCTCAATAATTATTCGCTCTTCGTTCTAACTCGTCACTTCTTGCTCCTCGGCTCGCGCAGCGACATAGAGGATCTGCAACAAGAGATCGACGTCATGAGGATCTTGTCGCACCCCAACATCGTGCGCTACTTTGGAGCGGAGCTCGACGATGAGGAGGGGTCGCTTAACATATTTCAAGAGTGGGTCCCCGGAGGCAGCGTCGCGTCCTTGCTCAGTCGCCTCGGGGCCTTCAGCGTTAACGTGGTCAAGAGCTACCTGAAGCAAACCCTCTCGGGCCTGGCGTACCTCCACAAGAATCATATTATTCACAGAGACATGAAGGGCGCCAACCTGCTCGTGGACAACAATGGCACCGTGAAGCTCGCCGATTTCGGAGCGTCGAAGAAAATGTCAGACGAGGGGACCCTCAACGGCAGTCAGATGACCGCGAGCATGAAGGGGACCCCGTACTTCATGGCGCCGGAGGTCATGTCGCACGAAAAGTACGGCCGGAAGGCGGACATGTGGTCGACTGGCGGGGTAGCATTTCAGATGATAACGGGAGAGGCGCCTTGGAAGTCCCTCGGGTTGAGGACTCCGGTCGCGCTATTTTACCACATCCAGACTGGCGATGAGCCTCCGCCGCTGCCGGAGAAGGTCAAGAAGGAGTGCCCAGGACTGTGCAGGATCATCTTGCGGTGCTTTGCTCGGGATCCCGCCAAGCGACCCAAGGCCTTGGAGCTGCTAAACGACGAGTGGTTCAGGGAGGACGAGGGGGACGACGACAGCGAGACCACTATGAGCGAGGGAGGCGTGGGCGACGATTGGATCGACGCCGAGGGTGACGGCCAGGAATTCGATGACGACAGAAGACAACGAACGAACAGTGGTTCCCTCACGGGGGTGGCCCCTGACCGTAAGAGGACGGCGTCCTCCGGTAGCAGACACCACAAATTTGGAGAGAACGGGTACGCCGAGGTGGCCGCCTTCGACGTTCAGACTGCCAAAAAGAGGGCGGAATTGAAGAGTCAGCGCGGCGGCAACAGCGGCGGCGGCATGGGCAACGGAATGGCCAACGGGAATAGCCCTACGTACGCCGACATCCCTCAGAACGCCGCCGACCTCTTGCAGGGCAAGGACATTAAGCAGATCAAAGGATCGAGACCCGTGACCACCGCCACTGGTAGGCAGTGGGCCGACGTGGATAAGAAAGTTGAGGAGGGCCCCAGGCGACCCGCCACAACAAAGGTGGGCAGGTCCGAGACACCTTACGAGGACGCTGAGGACATTCCGCAGGAATGGCCGTCGTGGGCGAAGGAGAAAGCCCAGGTGAAGGCGCAAATTTTGAGGAGCAGCACCGAGGGGACGAAGAAGAGCGGGAGCAGCACTCCGCCAGGACCCCCAGCTCGCGATTCGCCGGCCAGTCAGTACGCCACCCCTCCCACTGGCCTAGGCAAGGGCAACCCCTTCGGGGACACGGGGGACGTCGGGGTATCCATCCTACAGGAGGAAAGCGACGAGGATAGCAGCAGTGCCGATGAGTACATGTCGCCTAAGAACGAGGAGAGGATCGCAATGGGAGGGAATCCCTTCGAAACCGGGGCCAGCCCCAAGGGCAAGGTGGGCGGGCCGAAGCCTAGCACCGACTCGCCGACCAGCATGATGGCAGGTCCGAGAATTGACCAATATTTAGAGGAGAGCGTAAGCGTCGCCAGAAGAGGCTCTAACGGGAGCGAAAGGAGAGGATCTACCTCAAGCAGAGACAGGAGAGGGTCAAATTCCAGCGCAGGCGATAGGAGAAGGTCGTCGGGCGATAGAAGTAGTTTGGTCAAACCGCCGGAGGGCCCGATCCCCACCCCTTCCATATCCAACCCGCAGGATCTTGAAAAGACGGAAGTGGACACGGAAAATTGGATCTGCGCGCACTGCATGGAAAAGAATAGCAACGGCCAAGATTACTGCAGCGGATGCGCCAAATGGAAGAAGGTCGCTGGGGGGGTAAGGGTGAAGGGAGAGGAGCGAGCTGTGGTGAATCTCGATAATGCGTGGGAGACAACCGTTAAAAGCAACAATTTCGGGACCTCGGGCCAGCAGTCGAACATCGGCGCTGTGAGGCACCAGCTCCAAAGGGCACACACGAGCGGCACGCACGCTGGCGGAAATTCGAGGTCTGGGGGCGGTTCCGGGGCCGCAGGCAGCCGTAGTGCCGGCCCCACATCGTACCGCGAGAAGCCCAAGAAATTTTAATAATCTTAATCACTAAATTATTTGGAAAATAAAACCACCGTTTTTAACGATGACGCCCGCCCTTGTGCTGCTTCTTCCCGCCCTTCTCCTGGTTTCGCAAAGTTCCCTCTGCGCTGGCGCTTTCTCTCTCATCCCTTCTAATCTTGGCGGCCTCCATGCCGTCCAACCACTCGTCCGCTTCTTCGCTCCTGAAGTCCTCGCTCGTCTCGATCTTGACAACGTCGTAGCTCCCGTCGTTCTGGCTGTACAAAACGACCGTGACACCGTCTCCTTCTCCCGCATTGTGCTTGACGAATTCCCGGAAGCCGCTACGAAAGTTCTTCCACACTTTCTTGTAATCTTGCCCGAACCTAGCTATCATGCATTCGATAACTTTGTCGCTTCCCTTGAGTCCAAAAAGGGCCAATCCCGTCCCGAAAGTTCGAAGGTGAAAAATGGAGACGGGAAACACAAAGACGCCAAGGGATGTCGAGGTCAGCTCATTCAGCGCCGCTCCGACTTTATCTCTGGCCGTGTTAATTTTCTTGAGGACGAACTTGGGCACGGTGACTTGCTTCCCGCCCCCCAGCTGCTTGCTCGAGTCCCTGTGAAACCCGTCCTCGCCGACGTAGTAGCACAGCATGTGAGTTCCCTTTCCCTCCTTGAATCGAACGGTGTCCTTGTTGCTGCCGCTCTGCTCGCCTCCACTTCCCCCGCTCGTGAGCTGTAGCCTCTCGCAAATGACATCCGCGAGCGTGTCGACGTGCACCTCCTCTTCATCGTCTCCCGCGACCCTCTTGAGCTTCACAGTCGTACTGCTGAACGACTCGCAGTCGCTCGAGTCGTAGTTGTCGTTCACGAGGACCAAGAACTCCACCCCAATCCCCTCGCAGACTTTTGAAATCTTGTCGAGCGTGTTGCCGACGATGCTCAGACCGTTGCTCTCGAACTCGGCCCGAATGCCGCTCTCCCACAACCTCGTGGCTATGAAGTAACGGAAGTTGCTCGATAACTTGTCGAAACCCAGGGGGCTCAAAATTATGACGAGGGGGACGTGAGGGTTGACCTTGATCTCGTAGGAGGCGCTGTCCCTGAAGGGCAGCGCGCCCCTCTTGGAGGAGACGCCGCTCTGATACGACAACACCACCAAGCGAGCGACGAAGAACCGGAGCGAGTACGCCTGGTTGACGTTGGTGCGCGACGAAGACGTCCCGGCGTATTCCGCTGACGACGAAGGCGGACTGTAATTGTTGCGGCCCTTGGGACGCAGGTGGTTGATCAACGGCGAAAAATTGCCGCCTTCGGCGACCTTGCAGCCTCCCTCCGTGAGGAGACTGACGCAGTTGAAGATCAAGCCAGAACTGTACACGCCCTCACGGTGCTTCAAGCCCAGGTCGAATACTACACGGACCGGCGGGTTGATTTTGCCTTTCCCTGCGCTTGAAAGGTCCCCGTTCAGCACCGACGTCATCTCCTTGTAAAAGAGCTTCATGTTCTGAATTCCCTTCTCCGCGGCTTTGTGCGCCTTGAGTATCTTCTTCGGGCAGGACGAGGCGCCCCCGTAGCTTTTGAGGAGCTTGGCGATGCCCTCGGTGAGGCCGTTGACGACTCCGCCCTCGCCCTCGAAATTCAGCCCAACGGGCGCCAACTTCCTACCCAAGAATACACGCACCCGACCGATGACATCGTCGCTCAGGTCAGGGCACTCCGTCTTCAGATTGCTGAGAGCTATGTCCAGCTCGTTCACCCCCGACGACTGGTGCCGGTTCTTCTGCTGCTGCTGCTGCTTCTTCATCCCGCCAGTCTGTACGCCCCCCTCCTTACTCTCGAATTCAGTTAATTTCGGCGGCATGATCATCGAAAATAGCCTCAGAATCTTCTTCACGCTCTGCGCGTGTCCCTTGAGCTCTCCTCCCCCAATCATCTCGATTACTGCGTCCCTAATCTCGCACCAATTAAGCCTCAAAAACCACGGCCCTTCGACGCAGCTCGCTACCGTGTGCACGAGTTCGCTCCCCTCCCCCTCGCTCCCCAACACGCAGTACTCCGCGCTCCTGCTCGTTCCTATCGCGTACCTGTCCTTACCGCAGTCTTGGTTGTACACTGATCCTACTGTGAAGATTCTCACGCCGTGCTGGAGCGTCAAGGGGCCTATCTTGGACATCGCGTCGGCGAAATACTTCGTAAAGGTCGTTCGGAGCTCGACTTTGAACCCTCCCCTGGTCAAGAAAACGCAAGGTCCGATCTTACTCGCGCTATTGGGATTGTGTCCATTCCCGTTGAAATTCGTGACGACGTCCCCTTCGACCTCTTCCCCCCCCCTCAATCTGAACTCTCTCTTCAAACCTTCCTCTAAACTCTTCACGACCCTCGAATCACAATACCCAGGAGGCACGTCCGAGCTCTGCGACGAGCGTAGCGAATCGATCATCGAGCGTGAAAAAAAAGGGGGCATCGGGTCAGATAACCTGCCTTACGAAAAATTTGCTCCCCGCGTTCGATCCCCTCGCAAAAACCCGCTCACCTCCAGGCTGTACCTCAAAGCGCTCGCCATACTCAGCGCCTTATTCAAATCAGACAGTCCCGTTGAGCTTTCCTTCTTGTGATTTTTACCGACTGGCGTGCCGGCGGCCGCGAGGTGAGAGAGCATTTCCATGTTCTTGGAGGTGGAGAGTATGAGGCTCTCCTGGTAATAATCCGCCAGGCCGGAGAAGGATGAGCCCATGTACTCCTTGACCTTTTTCGTCACGGTTCGACGGAGGGATGTTTGGTTGTAGCGGTTGGAGATTATTCTTTCGTGGGCGAGATTTATGAGATTATTGCTGTTGCTGTTGCTGTTGCCGTTGAGTTGCGAGGCCGTATTCGTGTTGTTGTACTTGACATTATAGTCAAAGAGACCCTTGACGATAACATTGTAGCCTTCGCTGCTGCTTCCTATAACACTCATGGTCTCTTCTATATGCTTCGAACTGACGTCGACCTCCCTCGGCATCCAATTACAGTTCAATATCTCCTTACAGGACGGCCTAGAAGACGACGACCTACTAGTCATCCACGTAATAAGCTTCTTCAACCCAATCGGAACCTGAAGAGGCAAGTTCTTCAAATTAGGAAAGTCCTCCATCTGGTCAATGGCCTCGTACCTCATATCGCTCGTTTCGTCCGGATTCGGATCCTCCCCCTTCCTTCCCCCCATGACGTAGTCAACAACCCCCTTCCCCTCCCCCCTCAAAGTGCTCAACTCAACTTGCCTCTCATGACCAGTGGAGAAATTACCTCTACACATCTCGTAGACCATGACGCCTAGGCTGAAAACGTCGCTAGTACTCGTGTAAGGTTGACCTGACTCAACTTCTGGGCTTCTATAGAGAAACGTTCCGACGCCTGTCGTCAGGTTACCTTTTTTCTTGTTCTCTGCTTCCTCTTGTTCCTCCTCCTCCTCTTGTTCATCTAAATTTATTTCGTAACCTTTCGTCGCTAGACCGAAGTCACCTATCCTGCACTCTCCTGATTTATCGAGGAAGACGTTGCCGGGCTTGAGGTCGCGGTGGATCACGCCCTTGCCGTGGACGTAGATTAGGCCGAGGGTTATTTGACGGAGGAGGATGTAGATCTTTTTCGGGGGGAGGGGGGAGGACGATTTCATGTAGTGGAGTAAGGTGGAGGGGTAGTATTCCATTTGGATGTAGAGGGTTGGGGTGGTCTGGTTGGGGGAGGACGTGGATTGTGTCGTGGAGGTATGGGTTGTTGTTTGGGGTGGGTTGAGGTACTTGTTCGCGATGTTAGCGTGGAGGTCCCTTAAGTGCGACACTCCGACTTCAGAGCTTCGCGAGCTCCAGTCCGACCCCTCCGACGACATGGAAGCGTCGTCGAAATCATTCCCGTCGTCGTCATCGTCGTCGTCGTCGTTCCACCAACCCTCCCCCTCCCTATCGTCCCCCTCCGTCTCGTGCATATTCATGTACATGTGGTTCGAACTCTCAACACCTCCCCCTTCCTCCCCCCCTCCCCCCTCCTCCCACGCCTGATAATACCTACATATCCACCTATTCTCCAACCTACTAATACTCCTACACTCCCTCCTCAACCTCCTATTCTCCTTAATAAATTTATCCCTAAACTTCCCACTCTCAGCCCTAAGACGAATTTTCTTAACCGCGTATATACGCTTGTCGAGACGGTTCTTAACGCGGAAGACAGAACCTCCTCCTCCTTTACCTAATATAGAAATTTCCTTAAAATCGACTTCGTATCTAGAGTTGGGGTTCAAATTTGCGGAGGCTGAGGAGGAGGAGCCTGAAGTACCCTCTGAGCTTATGCTTGAGCTGTCTGAGGAATCCTCGTTGAGGATTAGACTGCTTGAACGGGCGAGCATTGATACGATCATGTCAGAGTCGTTGCTTTCGGAGTTGACGGAGGCTTCTTCAGAGTCGGAGGAGTGAGGGGAGTCTTTGAGGGAGTTCTCTACTTCGAGGATTATGTTTACGATGTCGATTTCTTCCAAGGTTTTCAGTTGGGCGGAGGCGAGGGAGAGGATTAAATTGCGGACGCGGGAGACGGGGACGGGGTTGGGAGAAAAGATTTTGCCGGAGATTAAGGGCCGGATTATGGAGGCTAGTTTGCTGGGGGTGGAGTGGGTGAAGACGGGGGAGAGGGTGTTCTGCTGGTTGTGGAAGAGGTGGATGTTTTCGGGGGGAGGGGAAAGGTATTTGAAGTTGTAGTCTAGGGAGATGGTGAGGCCGGTGGTGAAGATTTGGGGGGAGGAGGAG
The DNA here is from genome assembly GCA_030267905.1 of Triparma verrucosa. Lineage (NCBI taxonomy): Eukaryota > Bolidophyceae > Parmales > Triparmaceae > Triparma > Triparma verrucosa. The sequence goes on from BRXX01000502.1 coordinate 14,980, forward strand.
GGGAGGAGGATGGTCAAGTAGGGATAGGGGGTCGGGAGGATTAGGTGGGGGAACATTGCCGTTAGGAGAGTCATTATTGTAGGATACGTTGAAGATTGAAGGGACTGAAGGGACGGATCGAATGACAACGATAGATTCGATTGTTGAGAGAGGGATTGCGACTGTGAATCGTACGGTGAAGGAGGGCGTTGACGATATTTGTTTGCATTTTTCTGCATTGAAGAAGTAGGAGCAGCTCCTTTATGTGAAGAAGTGTCATCTGATGCTGTGTTGTTAACAGCTGCTGTGTTGTTGACTGTTGATGGAGGGACGTTTGGAGGGACGCGAGGAGGAATCACAGCGGAATTTGATTTCGAAGTCATTGTATCGTTGGTACTGGTAATATCATTAGTTGTAGCATTAGTTGTAGGATTCGAAGGACCATTGCTAGATCTATTATTAACAGTGTTATTAACAGTGTTATTAACATTATACGATGATTTAGATGAATCATCCTCGTCATCAGCGAGTAAGTTAAACATGATATGAGCGTACTGTATCGTCACCTTAACAGTGCAGCCGTTAGTATGCGAACAATTTTAGAGTAAATACAAAGGCAGAATCCTTCTAATCGAACGACAAAGTTAAAAGATCCCTAACAATTATAATACGGAAACAACAGTTGACTATAGGATAATGGAGAGAATATATGTTTGTGAAGCGTTACAAATTATTCCACAGGCTTGGGGATCAACGTTCTTCTGCCCTACAAGCTGATAATTACTGATCAATTTTGGGCAGCGGCCTGTAAAAGAGATAGCCACTTTTCTCAATCAATACTACGTAATATGTCGAGAAGGACGTCTGAAGATCTCTCGAATACAATTGAGTTACCATGTCCGAACAGTTTAGAGATCGTCGATGACGATTCAGAATTATTAGAAGGTTCAGAGTTGGGTTCTGCTGCCGACGAAACCCCAGCTGGAGGCGATGATTTCATGCATACAGACGATTTTAGGCGGTTGTTCGTTGGTTTCGTCATGGTTGAAACTTTAGTTACGATGCGCTGGCTTGATAGAAAATGGCACAAGGTCGTTGAGAAGAAGCTGACTGAGTTTGAAGAAGAGCCTTACGGCGAGATTATTGTTCACGGAGGGAATGATTTTAGTTATGATGAAGATAGATCTGATACGAGGAAGTTGAAGATGGGGCAAGTGACGAAGGTCGTTTTCCTTCTGAATATTACCAAGGTTGGAGTATATGCCTGCTGGTCCGCCATCAATCTCGTCTTTGTAGACATCCCCGAAGGCATTACAATCATCGGTGATGCTTCCTTCGCACGCTGCAGTAGTTTGAAAGACATTAAATTCCCAGAGTCGTTGACATCGATTGGTGCTTACTCCTTTGCTAAATGCCTCAGTCTAGAAAAGGTCGATCTGCTCCACACGAACGTTGAAGAATTGGGTTCAGGTGCCTTCACAAACTGCGGAAGTTTAAAAGAGATGAAGATCCCGGACTCGCTTCAAAAGTTCGGTAGCAATGTATTCCAAAACTGCTACAGGCTAGTCCCCTTAAGCATTGGCGTTGGTCGGAACCATGATGTATCCAAGGTAGTCGCCTACCTCCGCTCTAAACAATAATTCGCCACATTGAAATGTTTGTGCCGGTTTTCATCACAAACAGCCCAAAGAAATAAAACATTAACATTATATATTTCCCATTTCTAAATAAAAAGAGCTAGGCTGACGAAATCACAATTCCTTCTTCTCTCTACTCTGTTGTCTTTTCTTCCTCTGTTCCTGATATTGTGCCCGCTTCCTTTCCCTGTCCTTAGCCTTCTCATCTCCAGAAGCCGCCGAAGACGACGCCGAAGCCGACGACTTAACCTTGTTGTCCGCCTGCGCCTTCGCCGCCTTCTTGGCGTCGGATGCGACCTTGTCTTTCAACTTCTTATCGTCGGCTGATCGCTTCTTCGTCGCCTTGGCTATTTCAGCTTCAGCCTTTGAGAGGTCCTTCTTTTTCTTGGCTTCTTCTCGGACGAGCTTGGTGGCCTTCTTGTCGGCCTCCTGCTTGATTTTGTGGTCGTCGTGGGCCTTCTGGGCCGCTGCGGCCGTCTGCTGGTTGGAGCCTGGGGGGGGCTTGTTTTTCTTGGTTCGGTCGAAGGTTTGGGCTTTGGTCCTCTTCGCTTTTTGGTCTTTTAGGCGCTGCTCGGCCTCCATGCGGAGGCGGTCGCGGTGGGGTTTGATCGTTTCGTGGTGCATGTGTTTTGTGCTGGGGGGGTTATTTGTAATGTTTGTGAGAAAGGGTTGCCCCGACATGGACCCAAAGAACAAGTGCACGTAGAACCGAATAGAAATTCACGCGCGCAAGTACCCCCATCTTAAACTCCTCTCAACGCCAAGCAAAAACCCATCCTTCTCCTTCCACTACAACCCCCGCAACCTCACCCTCCCTCTATCCCCGCCTGCTCGAAATCTCAAAAGTCTTACCTACTCCATTTTTCTTCATCATTGTGGTACTCGTGGGGAGTTACCTTCGATTCGGAGATCTGCGTCGTAAGGCAGACGAGCAACACCAATAGAGCCAGCAACGAAGGCCTGATCATTTTAACCAAATACTGAAGCTGTCAAATCTTCGCAAAAAAGCCCCCCTTACTGAAACTCTTCAAACTCTACCATCCGCTGGGGCTTAAACTCTTTAGGCTTCCTCTGGATTCCTTTGTCCATTAGCTACACACGTACCTCCGCCGCCGCCCCCAACACCCGCCCCACCCTCCGTCATTTCTCACCTGAAACAGACTGGTACTTCCCTACCAGTCCAAATGTCTCTTCAGCAGCAAGTCCCCGTCCGGCCTTCGTCCGCTGCCCGCAGCCGACCCCGGCGGGGCACTAGAGTAGGAAAGGGCTCGGTGGGTCCCGTCCAAGGTGAGATAGCCCCCCCCCGTTCATCCCTATTCTAACTTCCCTTTATCCCCCCATCCCCTCCGATCATGTTTGCATCAACCACACTGACGCCCCTCGACGCTGCCGCGCCAAACCCGCTCTCTCGCCAGCTAACCCTCCGAATCCTTCCCCGGCGAAACCCCTGGCGCCCTTGGCGCCTCTCGGTCACCCCGGCGGGGCTGAATTCCCCGCCCGTCCTAGATCCATGCCCAGCTCCCGCCGCACCTCCCACGCCGGCCTCTCCTCTCCGGCCGCTAAGCGTTCCGGGCGGGAAAGGTCCTCCTCGGTCTCCGTCCGCGGGATGGCGTCCCCCGACTTGATCGCCGGGATCAGCTTAGGTTCTCCGAGCATGCCTCAGCCGAGGAGGGTTTCTATCGGCGGAGTCCATCCGATGGCCATGCGGTCCACTAAGGAGCAGCACGAGCTGAAGATCGCTATCGCGAGCAAGCTCGAGCCCAAGGCTGAGTTCAGGGGGGTCAACGCCAAGGCTGTGAGGACTACGCAGGAGCAGATGGAAATGAAGGCAAAGATTGAGACAGGCGCACAGCGGCAGAACATCGTCTTGCACAGGAGGAAGAGCATTGAAGAGGAGAGCGACGCCAGCTCCGATGATGCCAGTTTGGACCCGACCATCGCCAACGTCGTGTCGAGAAGCAGCATCACGCACGGGCCGGACAGCCCTCAGTATGTAACTGCGAGAAAATTGTACGAGGCAAATAATGACGGCGACGACGGCAATATGCAGCCCAAGCCTCCGTCTCCTTCTCAACCGAAGAGGGCTGTAGGTGCCGGTCCAGTCAGTATTCGTAACCTTCGTTACGACACCGTAGAGAACTCTCAAATGAAAAATATCATTCATGAGCTCGAGGAGCGCGAGGTGAAGAGGCGAGCCTCTGAAGAAATCGAACACAGGAAGGTCTTCAAACAGGTGCAGGTGGAGAAGAGTCAGGACCTGGAGATCCACGACGGTCACCTTCAGAGGGAGTCACCCCCAGCTTCTTCCCGTTCTTCTCCTCATGGATCTCGACATGCGTCTCCGACAATCCCGTCCCGAACTCTGAAGCTGCCCGAGGAGGTGAGAAGCTGCGAATAGCGCAAGGGCGTACTTCCTTTACTTCCTCGTGACTCGCTTCGCTCCGATACTCTTCGCTGCTGCCAACTTCTTCGCCGCTTCTAACGTCATGTAACCTCGCCACAGAAGCCTATTCCTGACGAGCAGAAGCCTCTTCTTTTCGTCTACGTTAGGACCGCAAATTTGACCTCGAACGCGGGAGAGGATGAGGAATGGCTCAATGCTTCGCTCGAGCTAGAGATTTTCCCAAGGGCAGACGCCACCAAGAAGGTCTGCAAGAACATAACCGCATGCAGCAATTCGGACGACGCCTTCCACTTTCACTCGTTTGTAAAGTTGGACGTGCATCCAGCCATCACGGCTGGGCAGACTATTGTAAAGAAGAGCAAGAAGGATAAGGCGGTCACAGTCCCTCAGCTGAAAATCACGGCCAAGGGAGCTGGAGCTGAACATGTGGCTGAAACCGTGAAGGGCGTGGCTACTATGCCCATGGCTGATGTCAGCCTTTTTGGGTTCAAGGACTACAACAAGACCGGGGAGGGGACTGATATCCCAATGAGCTTGATGCGCGATGGTGGCGGAGAGGGCCTCTTCGGAAAGGTCTTCGTCAGGCTCATGTACATTCGCGTTGAAGACCGAGATGACAAAGGTTGCAGAAGACTCGCTAAACGAATTTTCAACGAGGCGAACGAAGAGAGGAAGAAATGCCTCCAGCAGGGCAAAAGCGAGGACAAGGCCGCTAGCAAGAAGGAGGCCCCTGCTGTGGAGCCGCTGGAGGTGCCGCCTCAGGGGATAGACCTTTCGATGAACCTGGGGATGAATCCACCGTCAGAAATGGACCGCGCCATTGAGCGCCAGAACCTACAGCATCAGTCCACGATGGAAACTCTGAACGCGACGGCCCAACTTCTCGCACAGACCGTTGCTATGATTGGCGCGAAGACTGCCAACGATGTTAGAGCGAAGGAAGAGGAGCACAGGCCTGAATGGGAGCGGGAACCCCGGGAAGCCTCTCGCGGCGGCAGCAGGAAGGGCAGCAACGCGAGCAACAACGGTTCGACGCAGAATTCGCCCACCAATTACGACCCCATGGCCCGAAAGAGGTCGCGAAGGGAGAATCTTGAAGACAAGCCTGTGTTGATGTGGGGAGTCGTTGACGTTGCGACTTGGCTTTCAAGTAAGCAAGTCGGGCTGGCCCCGTACGCGAACATGTTTGTGAACCAAGCCGTCGACGGGCTCGCCTTCGTCAGCATGTCCGAGGATCAGCTCGACGATTTTGGAATCTTCAACGCCTCCCACAAGAAGAAGCTGCTCCTGCACATTGCGCGATTCAGAGCGCTGCACAAAGAGGAGCTCGACGCCATCGACCTGGAGGTGGAGAACATGGTGAGCAAACGCAGGCAGGATTTGGACGAGGGAGAAGCAAGTAGCGACGAGGAGGAAGATTGGAGTATCCCCAAGAGCAATCAGGACAACAGCCCGAAGTCGAGCAAGGGGAAGTCTGGAAAAGAGCGGAACAAAGCGCAGAGTGGCGGGGAGAGTCGGAGAAAGAAGACGAGCGACTATCCCAAGCAGGCGTACAACTTCGCGAACTCGCCCATTAACAGCCAGTCCAGCAAGAAGAAAAAGGGATTCAAGGGAGGCAAAAATTCCGGCTCCCGTTCTCCTGCGCAGAGAAGCTCTGGCAGTAGGTGAGGCACTGCGAGGACGTCGACGAGGCCACTATCACCGCTACATGATTCTAACTTGTCGCTCGTCGCAGCCGAGGGGAAAGCGGTGGGCAGGGCCTGACGCCCCAATCCCTCTCCCCGAGCATGACTCCACAGACTCTCTCCAACGCCGGCTCGAGCAGCTCCCTTTCGGACTCAGACGCCGCCATTCGCGGACGTAGATCGAGTCAGGACTCCAGCCTGCTAACCTTCGACAATCCCAGCAGAGCTAGCAGGGTGGTGACGGAGGCGAACGAAGACAGGGCTGACACGGTGCTCTACACGAACATGATGAAGGACGTGTGGAAAATGGTGTAAACAATTTTATGTTATTATTTTGCAGACGAACGGCGCTAAAATTTTGTTATTGGTTGTGCTGTATTGGCTGTGCAGTGACGATGTTCATTCAAAGTTACGCTCGGGGGAGAGATTCAAGAAGCTGTTGTTACGGCTCCTCAGCTCGTTGGTCTCGGTTTCGTATTGGGATTCGACACTATGTTCGAACTCCGAGTCTCCATTGTCTCCGTTGTCCCCGCTCCACTTTCGGAACGTGCACATCTCGAGGTCTGAGTCGAAGGAATTGTTTAGTTTTTTGTTGGGATTGACTTCGTCCCTGAAATCGTGAGGGAGCTGAAAAACGAAGTGAGGAGCGGTGCGGAGAGGAGCGACGTGTTAGAACAAGTGGCGGTGAAATTGAGTGAATTACCGATGAGAGAAGTAACATTACTTCGTAATATACCGTAGTACACTGACGTTGCACGTTAACTTCTATTAAGAAGCGACGAAGAGCAAAGTGACGAGATTGCACAGACAGAATTGTGACGCTCCTCGCAGCTTCTCACCTGGTCGATGCTGATACTGTATACTCGGCTACGTATAATGAGGATGAATCCGCTGTCATCAGCGTCCGAGTTGGTGCTGACGTTCCGCTGAAAGTTGAGCCCGTAGCGCTTCTTCATGTGGGCTCGGGTAAAGATGTCGGGAAACTTCATCCAGAATATTTCGTACAAGATGGGGACGACGTATAGGGAGGTCAGGACGTCGATTGAGTAGTGCTTGCGGCTGGCCAAGGTGAATGGGACCATGATGGCGACCATGGTGGACATGAGGATTACGAGGAATTTGCTAGCGAAGTACTTTGAGATCGTAATGCAGGATAGGAGCGCGAACATTATGTGGGACGAGAAGATGAGGTCGCCGCAGCCCTTGCTCGAGTCGCTCCTGAACAGAATGCTCGTGAAGGTAGTCGGAGGATCCCAATGCTCCGAGTTGCCCCTTGGATCGGCCAAACCTTCCAAGAAGTCCCCAACGCTCTCAGTCTGCGGCGAAGGGCCAGAGTCAGAAGCGACGAATTGGAATAATGTTAGTAGCGGATATATTTATATATAGTTTTGGTGGATGACAAATATGAGCATAATCGCCAGCTCACCTTCATCTCGTCGGTGACGGTGTAGAGGCACTGCTCTGACGCGCCGGGGAGGAAGGTCACGAGGAAGGAGACAGAGCGGAAGAACTGGAGGACGACGAGAGTTTTGAAGAAGCGCAGGAGGGCGTAGCTAGAGGGGGATTTTGCGAAGGTCCACTGTTATTGGGGGGGGGGGGGTTAGGGGGGGTCAACAAATAGACAGCAAGGGGACAAGCACATAACAATGACAACGAGGGACTACGACAATGGTGGGTATTCGCGACCTCACCTTGATGAAAACATTGGAAATTAACATTAGACCCATGATCGCGACCATTGAATACACAATGAAGTCCGAGAACATCCAAAGGGGGCCCTCGAGGACGGGGAGGTAGTGGAACGCTACGTCAAAGAGCGGGAGGCGCTGGTGGCGGGAGAAAGGAGAGGGTGAGGAGGAGTCTGAGGATGTGTTGTGACCGGTGCGAAGCCCGTATGTCTCACCTGGGGAGACGAGAGCGTCCTATCCTCGAGAAAATACACCAAATTCGTCGTCGCAGAATGCACCAATTGGAGGGCGATGAGAAAGCCGAGTGTCACCGCTTCTCGTTTTAGAATTGAGAGCTCAATCCAGAACTGGGCGCGGACGTGGCTGTACTGACGGAGATACCCGTTGTCGATGATATTCCAATCGAGGCTGGGAGGCGGAATGGGAGACGGAAGTCTCGAAATTGGGCTTTCAGAAGACATGGAAGGGGAAGGAATAAGAGAGCGGAAGGATTGGGTGGCGGTTTTGTGACTCAAAATTCGGGGATTGAACGAACTGTTACGCCCGCTGCGATACTACTTTGGGTAGATGAGGTGTTGATGGCGCAGCTCTCTTGAGCGATCTGCTGTTCTCGAGCGTTCGATTTTTGGGAGGATACGCTGGGAATTCAGATTTTCACCACACACCAAAACTTGCATTGGACAATTCACGATTCACAGTCACCTTTCAATATCACAAAATGGAATCAGTCACCATATTGCTACTGCTGCTCCTGTTCGTCAACGCGCTAGCTTTCATTCCGCACGCGAGAACTCCATTCACCTTTCCCACTTCGCAATATAAATCCTCTGCCTTCAATGCGGGTGCTCAGGGCCTCCAGCGCAGAGCTGGGGGGCAGCCGTTTGCGCTCAGGGCCATGGGCGACGATTTTGCGGCCGACATCGAAAAGGTGGCGGACTTGCTGATGGGAAGAGAGGAGGCCAAGAGGATCGAGGCGGAGAGGCTCAAGGCCGAGGAGGAGGCGAGGGCTATTGCTGAGGCCAAGGCTGCGGCCGAGGCGAAGGCCGCTGCTGAGGCCAAGGCTGCGGCGGAGGCAAAGGCTGCTGCGGAGAAGGCTGCGGCAGAGAAGGCTGCGGCAGAGAAGGCAGCTGCTGAAGCGAAGGCCGCTGCGGAGGCGAAGGCTGCGGCGGAGGCTGCGGCGGAGGCGAAGGCTGCGGCGGAGGCGAAGGCTGTGGCGGAGGCAAAGGCTGCGGCGGAGAAGGCTGCGGCGGAGAAGGCTGCGACAGAGAAGGCAGCTGCTGAAGCGAAGGGCGCCGCCGAGGCAAAGGCAGCTGCTGAAGCGAAGGCAGCTGCGGAGGCAAAGGTCGCTGCGGAGGCAAAGGCCGCTGCGGAGGCAAAGGCCGCTGCGGAGGCAAAGGCCGCTGCGGAGGCAAAGGCCGCTGCGGAGGCAAAGGCCGCTGCTGAGGCTAAGGCCGCCGCCGAGGCTAAGGCCGCTGCAGAGGCAAAGGTCGCTGCCGAGGCAAAGGCCGCTGCTGAGGCTAAGGCCGCCGCCGAGGCTAAGGCCGCTGCAGAGGCAAAGGTCGCTGCCGAGGCTAAAGCTAAGGCAGACGAGGCCGCCGAAGCTGCCCGCATAGCCAAGGCCGAAGATGTCTCCCGTCTAGCCGCCGAAAAAGCCGAAGAATTAAAGAAGGCCGCTGAGAAAGAAGCGAAAGCCAAGGCTAAAAAACCCGCAGCCAAGAAGAAACCCACCTCCAAAAAAGAAGGCTTTGGTAAAACCACATCCTCCAAGACCCCCAAGGCGCCGAAAGCAAAGAAGGCTTCCAAAAAAGCCCCAGCCCCCATCTCCAGCTACCTCGACGACTTATAGCTATTACTAGTACGCGGTTACGTATAATCTCGGGGGTGTAATAGCGTACTTAGCATCGCACTAATTCACGTTCAAGCATTCGAATAACATTTACACCATTTTAACCGATCATTCCCAAACAACATCGCACAACAAACAAAAAAAGCTCACGACAAAAACAACATAACATTTTATTCATTTATCATTTCAAGCGCTTTATATTTTATTTTTTTTATATCCTATATATTTTGTCATTTCCTCTTCTTGCCTTTGAATCCGAACTTCCCTCCTTCTCCTTTCCTCTTTCCCAAGATCCCGTCCTTGATGTTCTTTAGTTTCTTGGTCTCCCTCTTTCCCTTCTCGTCCTCTAATTTTCGCAGGTCCTTCCAGACGCCGAAGGACAGTTGCGCGACTGATTGGACGGAGTAGAGTTTGGGGGGGGATTTTAGGGTCGACTGTGTATGAGAAGTTGTGTAGTTCAAGGTTCGGAGGGAACTCAAGGGGATGAGGTAGAGGGAGAGGGCGAGGGTCTGGGGGATCAGGGAGCCGGGGTGGAGGGACAGAAACGGGGCGAGGGAGGGGGGCGGGGGAGGGATGGAGGAGAGGAGGGTGGCCTTGGGGACTTCCGCACCGTTGTAGGCGTTGGATTTTTTCGAAGTGGGGAGAGGAAGAGAGAAAGAGCTGCCGTAGTTTCCGTCGCACCTCGAGTTGTCATCGCCCTCGTCGCCCTTGTTCTTTATCTCGTCCGCTATGCGGTCGAAGTCCTCAATCTGGATTCTGCGATTTGACTCAGCCTCATTGACGTGACCGCCGGTATCGAGGGAGTAGCTCTTGTTGGTATTAGAGCTCTTGTGCACTGCCGTTGTTGTTGTTTTGTGTGCGCCTGCGTCAGCTCGCTGCTCCTTCTCCTTCTCCGTGGCTTCCTTCTTCGCGGCTTCCCTGCGGGCCAGGGCGGCCTTTCGTTTCTGTTCTATCATTGCCCGCTGTTCTTCCGTCAGGGGCATCGTCTCTTTTGATCCCGTGTTGGAGGGAGTAAAAATATATATAAATAGTATGCAGTGGATATTGAAGGTCTCTGGTGCTGACTGACTGCTCGATGGACGCGCCAATGCCACTACCTTGTCTATCGTCGACTAGTGACTGAGTAAGGGCAACTTGAGAGGGACAAAATCCCTAAAAGTCTTGGCAAAAGTGACAAAATCAAATTTTGTCGATTATCAATCCTCAACGATATTATAAATCAACCTCCGACCCGAATTTATATCTTATCTACAAATAAATACCGTTGATACAGCACGACGTAGCGTAGAAGTCCCACATTCCCTTCTTGAAAACTCCCTCCCAATTCACTTCCCTCCTTTGAATCATCCCTCTGTATTCTACGCCCACAAACGCCACATAGTATAGTAGTAGTGACACACCAGCAACCATGGACTTCGACAGCGAGCGCATATTCTACTCTGATCAATCTCTACGTGCTCCTCCTCCTAAATTCACAGATCCATTTGCTCCCCTCCCTCCCCCCAACGAGGAGCAAGAAAATAACCCTAACAGAGACCCCAACAACCCAACTGCGGCGGAGGATGCCAAGTATAACCAAGAAAAGCTCTCCCGCTCGAACAATGTCTCTGCCAACGGCGACGTCGAGTACTCGCTCAGCGTGATCCAGCGTAATTTCAAGGAGTTCATCCGCAACTACCAGACCAACGGCGTCTACATCTACCGCGACGCCCTCCTCCAGTCCGTCCGCCGTGGCCGCAACGCCCTCGAGATCAGCCTGAGCCACCTCAACGAGTACGACCCGATGCTCCTTAGTCTGGTGATGGAGACTCCGGGGAGCGTCATGCCGGTTTTTGAGCAGGGTGCCTTGGACGCTCTCAAGACGTTTCAGCTCACCTCCCCCACCGACCCTGACGACCCCGAAAGCGAGACCCCCCAACTAACCGTCCTCCCCACCGACATCCACCTAACCCTCTCGGCCCCTCATCTCAAACCCGTCGATCTCCGTAAAATAACCTCCACCCACGTCAACAAGCTGATAAAAACTCCAGGAATCGTCATCTCCGCAACCCGCATCCGCTCCAAGGCCCGTCAGGTCGCCATAATGTGCAAGGGTTGCTCCGCCCACAAGAAGCTAAAAATAACCGACCCTTACGGAACGGTGAAGCTCCCCGGGCGTTGCCCTGAAGGCGGCAGCGACGCAGACTGCGGCATGAGCCCTTACATGGTCATGCCTGATGAATGCGTTTACACCGACACGCAGAGCCTGAAGCTTCAGGAAGCTCCCGAGATGGTCCCTACTGGAGAGGTGAGATACTGCTACGAAAGATTCGATACTGCGAGTGCGAGGATTCTACGCATACCCCGACTCAACCCCAACCGAATTCTAACCCGCTACTACACTCGTTGTCGCAGATGCCGAGGAATATCCTGCTCGCGGTCGATAGGAATCTCGTTGATAGGGCTAAGCCCGGAATGAGAGTCAGCATCATCGGAGTCGCCAGCCTCTACAAGTCCAACGCGGGCGGCAAGAAGAACAGCAGCTCCGTAAAGCAGCTGTACATCAACGTCGTGGGGATGATGTTCGAGAGCTCTGGGGCGGGGGGGATCGGGGACGGACTCAGCTTCACGCCGAAGGAGGAGGAGGCCTTCATCGGACTGAGCAGGAGGAGGGATATTTACCAGATCCTTACCAACAGGTGAGCCGGGAACGCGTCAATTTTGTTCGTCATGGGGCCGCTCTAACTCGTCGCTTACCGCTCCTCCGGCTCGCCTCAGCATCGCGCCAAGCATCCAAGGCGATTACACCAAGGACATCAAGAAGGCCATAGCCTGTCAGCTCATGGGAGGGGCGGCGAAGAAGCTCCCGGACGGGATGAGGCTCAGGGGAGACATCAACCTTCTCCTTCTGGGAGACCCGTCCACTGCCAAGTCCCAGTTCCTCAAGTTCGTGGAGAAGGTAGCGCCGGTGGGAGTCTACACTAGCGGAAAGGGAAGTTCTGCGGCAGGTCTCACCGCCAGTGTCATCAAGGATTCCAGGGGGGAGTTCTACCTCGAGGGAGGTGCGATGGTGCTCGCAGACGGAGGCATAGTGTGCATCGACGAGTTCGATAAGATGAGGTGAGGCCCAAGACAGCCACTCCCGCCGCCTTTCCCGCCGCCAATATTACCCTGCTCTAACTCGTCGCTTCGCTCCTCGCGCTTCGCTCCTCGTCTCGCAGGCCCGCCGACAGAGTCGCCATCCACGAGGCAATGGAGCAGCAGACCATCTCCATCGCCAAGGCCGGCATCACGACGGTCCTGAACTCGCGCGCCAGCGTCTTGGCGGCTGCGAACCCGATCTTCGGACGCTACGACGACCTCAGGTCGGCGGGGGAGAACATCGATCTCATGACGACAATTTTAAGTCGCTTCGACCTCATCTTCATCGTCAGGGACATCAGGGACGAGGAGAGGGACAAGGCCATCTGCAGGCACGTCATGGGCGTCCACATCAACGCTGGCGACGAGGCCGCGGGCAACGTCAACGGAGACAACGACGACGACGACGACGAGACCGTCGCCGAGAAGGCCGCCAAGGTCGCCGAGAACGGGGGAAAGCTCGACATCAAGACGTTCAAGAAGTTCGTCCAGTACGTGCGCTCCAGGTGCTCCCCGAGGCTTTCGGAGCAGGCCTCCGAGGTCCTTGCGTCCCAGTACGTCAAGATCAGGGACGACGTCCGAAAGAGGTGCAGCGAGAACGGCGGCGACACCGCCCAGGTCGTCCCCATCACCGTCAGGCAGCTCGAGGCCCTGGTCCGGCTCAGCGAGTCGCTCGCGAAGATGAGGCTGGCGGCGGAGGTCGCGGCGGAGGACATCGCGGAGGCGCTCAGGCTCTTCAGGGTCGCCACCATGGCTGCGAGCGAGACCGACAGCAACAACGGGCAGGACCTCCTCGCTGCCGCCAACGGCCCCAACCGTGACGACTACGAGAAGGCCGAGAAGTTCCTCCAGAGCCGCGTCGCCGTCGGCACCACCGTCAACAAGCAGAAGCTCATCGAAGAGGCCGTCGGGATGGGACAGAACGCGAACATCATCGCCCGCGTGCTTAGGGTGTTCTGCAAGAAGGGGGAGTTTTTGGAGAAGAGTTCGGGAAGGACTCTGAAGAGGGTGAAATAGTAGGAGGGAGCGGAAAGAAAGATTAAATTATGTGGATTGGATTTGCTATTGACAAAAAATGTAAATGATTCTTGCCCCCCCCTCAATATCGCTTCGTCGTTTACTAACTATTGTTCACTATAAATTTTTTTCGTCACTTTCTGGTCTGATCTGGTTTTAGATTAGTTGATTACACAGCCCCCGCCTCCGACGTCGGAGGAGACGCTCTCGTTAACCTCATTGTTCTCCTCCTCCTCCTCGTGCTCCTCTACGTGGTCCTCCTCGTGTCCGAAGTCCTCGACGAGGCTCTCTCCGGTGGGGAGGGGCTCCTCCTCGGTGTGGAATTTCTTCGAAGGGGTGGCGACGCGGCGGGTGGGGGTGTCGCCCTTCTTGACGAGGTTGGAGACCTCCTTGACCTTCTCGTTCTTGTGGCCGGCGGCCTCCGATCGCTGCATGAGGAGGACCTCCCTGCGGGCGGCGGCGTCGTCGAGCTTGGCAGTGATGTCCTCGGCGCTAATGGTGTTGTTGGTGGGGGAGCGCTTCTTGGTGGCGCTCTTCTGGACCTTCTCCTGGAGGATGGCGTCCTTCTTGGCCACGGCGGCCTCGGTCTTGGCGTCGAGGTTGGTCTGGATCTGGACTCGCCTCTCATTCTTGACGGCCATGGCCTGCTTTCCCCTCTCCGCCTTCTCCCTCGTCTGCTGGCCGACGGTCATGACCTTATTGGTGATCATGGACTGACGGGCGGCGGTGGCGTTCTCGATTTTGGCGGCGGTGGTGGAGGAGATGCTGTTGGTCTTCTCGTCCTCGGCGGACATGACGCGGACGTGGGCCCTCTTGACCTCGTCGTTGTGGGTGGAAGTCTTCATGATGACGGAGGCGACGTTCTGCTCGTAGTTGGTGGCGGCGACAGTCTGCTTCTGGTCGATGGCGGAGGCGAGCTCGGCGGCCTTCTGGGTGGTGGTGGAGAAGACCTCGGTCTTGGCCTCGGAGACCTTGGCGTTGTGGGTGGCGACCTTGGAGACGATTGAAGCGACAGTGTTCTGGTGCTTGGTGGAGGCGACATTCAGCTTCTGGTCGATGGTGGAGGCGAGCTCGGCGGCCTTCTGGGTGGTGGTGGAGAAGACCTCGGTCTTGGCCTCGGAGACCTTGGCGTTGTGGGTGGCAACCTTGGACACCTTATTGGAGATGGTTGTATCGTAATTGGTGGAGGCGGTGCTCATCTTCTCGGCGAGGGCCTTGGCCTTGGACGAAAGCTCCTGCTCGTGGGTGGACTGGAGGACGTTCTGGTTGGTGGCAACCTTGGTGAGGCGCTCGGTAATTTTCTCGACCTTGCCGGTCAAGTTCTCCTCGCGCCTGGAGTTGGCGGCATTGATCTTGTTCTCGATGTCATCCTTAGAAGCTTCAGGGCTCTTCCAGCTCTCGAGGCGGGCGATGACATTGGGTTTCTGGGAGGGGGAGAGGACCTGTTGGGGAGTGGTGGGGTGGGATGGGGTGGGGAAGGGTCAATGGGGTGAATTGTGTGGAAGATGTTTTGAGAAATCACAACTCAATTTTCACCGAGTCTTGAAGCGAGCTTGCGGTGGAAATACGCGCGCTAGGGGTGAAAGTTCCGCAACGATTCGCTGATAGTATATATTTCGTTGCGATTTAGGATGTAGAAACAGCCGGAGCGGCGACATAAGCAGGGTAAAATGTGAAGTGAAATCGCAAGAATTGTTTGACGGGCCGCAGATATTTTTAATCTGAACAAGAATCAGGTTTACCGCACGGCTACGCTGAATTCATGGCTCACCTTCTTCTCAATGTCAACATCAAAGGCGACAGGGGCGTTCATAATTTCAGACATAATGGCGTTTTGTGGTTTTAATTGGATTTGATTGCTTTTTCATTCTCATTTCAAAATCCTGCACCGAACTCCTAGGAATTTTACCCAGGAATTTTACAGAAACGTAATTCTGTTTTTTATTTTTGTCGTTACGGCTTCTGATACCATCTCACGCCTATAGCGTAATCTCATAAGTGAAATAAACGTCGTTTAAAACCAATAGGACGACCCGCGCGTGTCGGCCTCTATCTCCGTCACAGCGATGCAAGCCTCTCTCGCCTCACGGCTGCTCCGCTTGGTCACCCTCTCCCTCTCTCTCTCCCTTGCCCTACCCCTGACGGTCCCTTCAAAGACGGGTGTCCAATACCCTCAGAATTTCATCAGCAAGATTATAGCTGAGCGGACTGATCCCAATGGCCCCGTGACAATGCGCTTCCCTCCAGAGCCCAACGGCTTCCTCCACCTCGGGCACGCCAAGTCCATTTGCGTCAACTTCGGATTGAATGAGCAATTCAACGAGGACAACGTCATGCGAACGAACGTGAGGATGGACGACACCAACCCACTCAAGGAGGTGAGTGAGGGAAGAATGATTGCGGTGGAGAACAGAAGGCGTCAACGCGTGCCGTGCTTTCCTTTCATTTTCTAACTCGCCGCTTCGCTCTTCCGCTCTTCGCTCCTCAACTACCTCCTTCGCTCGTCTCAGTCCCCTTTCTACGTGGACAGCATCACCAAGGACACTCGTTGGCTCATCGGAAAGGATGCCTTCCCCTCAAAGATAATGTCCACCTCTTCCTACTTCGACGAGATATACGGTTGCGCCGTGTCGCTGATCGAGAACGGCCTGGCGTTCGTGGACGATTTGTCCCCGGATGAGATGAGGGAGCTCAGGGGGACTCTGACTTCTCCGGGGCAGAACTCTCCCAATCGTGACAGGCCTGTTGAGGACAGCCTAAGGCTGTTTCAGGAGATGACAAAGGGGGAGCATCCTACCGGAAGGTGCGTGCGTCCCTCATCCTTCTTTCTTCCTAACTTTCTGACTTTCTGACTTTCTGACACACCCACAGCCTGACCCTTCGAGCGAAGATCGACATGTCCTCCCCAAACCTCAACCTCCGCGACCCAGTGATTTACAGGATCCTCGTCGGCGCGACGCACCACAACACCGGGGACAAGTGGAACGTCTACCCCATGTACGACTTCTCCCACCCCATCAGCGACGCCATCGAAGGGATCACTCACAGCCTCTGTACTCTCGAGTTCGAGGACCACAGGGTCCTATATGATTGGGTCCTGGACAGCCTCGCGCAGAAATGCGGTAAAGAGTTTCCCAGCAGGCCGAGGCAGATAGAGTTCAGCAGGCTCAATTTGAAGTACACGGTGCTGAGCAAGCGAAAGCTCATTCAGCTCGTGGAGCAGAATCACGTTGAGGTGAGAAGCGAGAGCTAGGAGGTTCAGTATAGATTCGCCACATGCATTGTAATCCCTTCTAACTCGTCGCTTCGCTTCTCGGCTCGTGTCGCAGGGCTGGGACGACCCTCGGTTGCCGACGCTTAGCGGGGTGCGCCGCCGCGGCTTCCAGCCCCTGGCGTTGAAGACGTTCTGCTCGCGCATCGGCGTTTCGAAGACCGACTCCAACATCGACTTTGCGGAGCTCGAGAACGTGGCGAGGGAGACCATGGACAAGACAGGTGAGAGTGGAGAGGGGATTATCAAAAATGGCAGCGTCCGCATTCAGCTCACAGCACAATTACAAACACATCGCAGCTCGACGCGCCTTTGTGGTGACGTCCCCGCTTAAAGTGACAATTACCAATTACGACTCGCAAAACAAAGAAGAGTTCATCATCCCGCGCCACCCCAAGGACGAGAGCTTTGGAGAACGCACCGTCCCCTTCGGAAAGGAAATCTACATCGAGGAGTCCGACTTTTTCGACGGCGAGAACCCGCCCAAAGGATTCAAGCGGCTCGTCGCAGGTGGCAAGGTCAGGCTCAGGAACGCTTACGTCATCACCTGCGAGGAGGTCGTGAGAGATGAGAACAACAAACCGATTGAGTTGCTGTGCACGTACGACGACAGGACAGGGAACGGAGTCACGCCCGAAGGAGAGAAGCGAGTGCAGGGCATCGTCCAGTGGGTTGAGGCGACGACTTCTGTGAGTTGCGACGTCGCCCAGTACGACCGTCTCTTCAAGGCCGAGGCGCCGGGGAGCTCCACCGGAGACTTCCTTGACGATATCAACCCGGACAGTGTCAGCATCATCTCCGGCGCCAGGTGTGAGCCCAGTGTGGAGGCTGACTGCCTACAGCACCTGGAGACAGTGGAGGAAAGTCAGGATGCCGACGTGTACCACGGAGACCTTCACTACCAGTTCGAGAGACAGGGCTACTACGCCCTCGACAGCAGTAGCAGCAGGGAGAAACTTGTGTTCAATCGCGTCGTGACGCTGAGGGACACGTGGGGGGGCGAGGCAGCGGGGAAGGTGGCGAAGGAGGGAGGAAAGGAGCGGAGGAGGGGAGGGGGGGGAGGAGGAGGAGGGGGCGACGAAGTCGCAAAGGATGTAGAGAGAGTTAGTTTCGTTGCAGCCCAGGTGAAGTCGGCTGAACAGCATGCAGATGCGGAGGCCCTTCTCATTTGCAAGGTTGATGTTGGGGAGGAGGAGGAGCGGACCGTAGTCGCAGGACTCGCGGCGCACATGACGGTTGAAGAGCTGCAAGGGAAAATGGCCATCTGCGTCGCGAACTTGAAGCCCTCGAAAATGAGGGGCGTAGAGAGCCAGGGGATGCTGCTCGGAGTGGAGGACGGGGAGAACTTCGGCGGCCTGCTGGAGCCTCCACAGGGCGCCAAGCCCGGAGATGTCATGAAATTCGAAGGGTTCGAGGTCAAGCCGGACGCCATGATGAAGAGCAAGGGCGCCGTCAAGTGCTTCGAGAGGGTCGTAGAGGGACTCAAGATCAACGACAAAGGCGTGGCAGAGTGCGGAGACGGCGCAGCCATGGTCAACGCCGGGAACGGTTTGGCCGTGACATCCAGCGTCGTCGGAGGCAATGTAAAGTGAATGTGTGAATGTTGAATAAAACAAGGATTACTACTTACTTTTCTGCGAGAGGGACCGCCAAAGGACGTCGAACGTTGATTTTCGACATTTTTCTTTGCCTTCTTCTTTTTAGGCTGATTCAAGCGTTTTACCACAATTTTCACTTAAGGACTTATAAGAGGAATAATATGCCATTAAATAGGACAAAAAGTGATTTAAAATAATTTCAAAAATGATCTTAATAAGTTCCAAATCAGCCCATAGATGTTCTCATAGATATTTAAATATTCTCAGTATTCTAAATATGATGCTAAATTGGTCCAAAAAAACCTTACTTATGAATTTTCATTGTAAAAATTGGCCAAGATGAACGTTTTTTGAGAATTTTAATAAACTAAAAATACTTTGAGAGGTCCCAAAGAGATTAATATGAACAAAATTGAACACGAAAATACCTCAGTCTTAAGATACATTTACCTGGGAAATATTCACAACTTGTTAACCTATTCTCTGCTGCTGTGAACGTCCGCTGCTTCTCGCCTTCCTCTTGAATCTTACTGATACCAACGCGGTAGCGCCCAATTATCCCTAAGCTGCTTCAGTGGTTAATTTCACAAAAACAAAATGAATAAATCCCTCCGGCAAAGCTGCCTCATTGTCCTCCTCTTCCTCCTGCTCCTGTTCGTCCGTATCGATGCAGTAAAGCAGCCCAACGCTGAAGAAATCGAATCCTTCATTACAACACTAAAGGCATCCAAGGGCCAAACCTTTGCTGGTTTCGCAACTGGGCTCTTCTTCGGCAAGAAGGTGAGATATTTTTGTCCTTCTTATTCCCTTCAACCCCACCACCAACCCCAAAACCATCACAGCTCGAAGCGATGTTCTCATCGATCATCCGCCTCGCGCTGATATTTCCGCTCGTGACGAGCTGGGACACCGTTCAGAACTTGATCCGTAAGCACCGGAAGGGCCTTGGTCCTGTGAAGAAGCAGCTCGAGAAGGGCCTTGATGACTTCTGCTCAAGCTCCGGAAATAGCGCTTGCGACTCGCGAAAGATACGGCGAATGTTAAAAGCGATGAATATAAAAATCACGAAAGTATGGCAGCAGCACGCCAAGCCATTCATCAAGTACAACAATACCATGGTCTCTGGATTTCTTCTTGGCCTGGGTCTGCGCATGCTTTCCTATGCGATAATAACTTAACAATACACATAAATATTTACTCTATCTAATTCCAATTTATAATTCATTTGCTATTTCGCTTCACTTCACCCACCAATCCCAAACCCCAAACCCCAAACCCTCTCAAGCAACATCCCCACCACCTATCTCGACAACCTTCCCCCCCTCGCCCACCTTTCCCTCCAGCTGATACTTCCTCGCGATCCCGCCCAACAGAATCAGAACCGCAACATAGAAGATCTGAAAAACGATCTTATCGGAAGGAAAGGCCACCCTCGTCGTCCCCAACAAGATTGTGAGAAACGCTAGTCCTAGGGCGAATCTACCGGAGTTCTTGTGCAGCTTCTCCCACTGCACCCGCTTCTCACTCGCAGGCTCTGGGTGCGGCCTGAAGTAGGCATTTATTGGTTGCAGGATTCCGAGTGCCATGGTGATCACCCCGCAAGTCCCATGAATCTTCGATATGTTGACTCCCTCGGCCGTGAAGACATCGAACTGGGTGATGGCGATGAGAAATCCAGCAACCGCCAGCAGCAAACCGGTGCACTGGATAGCCCTGTGCAATTTAAACCAGTAGCCCTTCGGCTGCCTGTGCTTCAAGAATCTCGCTGAAATTACTCCCAGAGGCAGCAAGAAGCCCCAGGAAAGCATCATCAACGTCCCGTGGGCCACAACAAAACCCCGCTGCCCCCCCCCCTCGCAAAGCAGATTCGAGGGCACGGTTTCACCGCCGTAGCCGTCGCAGCCTCCCTCTGTAGCGAGGTCAACCGAGGCGACATTCAGCACTTCTACTCCGTCCTCTCCGACCCCACCGGAGGTCCCCACGACCCTCACCCTCAGCCCCTTCACGATCGACCCGTCTCCCTCGCAGGTGGAGCACGAAGTTCCCTCGCTGCGCCCCAACTGCAACGTCAGATCATTCCCGCCGGCGTCGAGCTCATAGGCCCTGCAATAGACCCCGCCGCTCTCCTCCGGATCCTTCAACATCTCAAAGCCAGAGCTGTAGCAGATGGGGACGTCCACTAAGCAGTGAACGGAGTGAAGCTCCGGATATACCAAGGTCTCTTTCGAGGGATTGTCGAGCATCGTGCCCCTGTCAATGCAGTACTTGTCCATAACATACCCCTGAAAGCAGATGGAGTCTCCCATGACAGTCCGTCAGTTGTAAAATGAGTTGTCTAGAGTTTGCCTGCGGAGACTCCTTCACCTACAAGCTGTGTTTGCCTTGGCAAGTCCAACTCTTTTCCCTCAATTTGGCTCAATTCCTGGATCCAAATTCGAACGGAAACCTGATCAAAATAATAACAATAATAAATACCTAGCTCCGTCATCACATCGAAAGGAAAATACCGGCGATTCAACACCAACTTCGCTCCCACAAACCAGCACCTTGACGAAAGCTCGAATCCAAATTTCCCACCGCCCCACCTCCCTCCATCCACTGCCCTCTCTCCCCTCCGTCCCCGCTCGCCATGTCACTTAATATTTCCTCCTCGTCTATTCCGGTATCCTCCCCCCGACTCTGCGCGCTATCGCCGTGTCCTCATCCTGATTCCGTCCTACATTTGGTCATTATGACCACTGCCACGAGGGCTGCAGTTTACAAAGTTGAAACAGGGGAGATTGTGAGGAGGGTGAGCTGCGTAGACGAAGTGAAGGAGCTGAAGTGGGACGAGGAAGGCGCCCCACTGCCGGATTCAAACGAAGTCGCGGGCCTGATCCTCTTCGTCATTCCCTCTAGGGGTCTGATCCACCTCGTGTCGCTGCTGCATCCGACGTACTCGGCGAGGATATCCTTGGGCCTCAAGGGCGTCTCAAGTGCGTATTTCCTCCCCGGCAGTGGGGTGGGAACGGTCGGGGAGCTTGGTGGAGTTTCAGTGTGGGACCTCGAGGGTGGCGAGGGGAGAGAGGAGAGCGGCGGAAAAGCCCTTGCGACATGGTGGGGCCAAGGCGAAGAGGCAGTCGCCATCCTCTCCAGATCCTCCTCGGTTGATTCAATCTCCATCCTCCACCCCACTCCCACGAACTACACCATGACGAAGTCGTTTCAGATTGACACCGTCGAGGCGGTCAACCTCTCCCTCACTCCTTCCCCCGTGTCACCGTCGAGCTTTCAGGTGGTGGTCGCCGACACACATTTGTCAAGCTTCTTCTTCATTTACAGCACCGGTGGACAGCTGTACAAGAAGATATCGATATGCGACCCCACTGGGCTAGGCACAAGAATGCACTCTGTCAGCGTGGACGGAGACTACGTCTCGGTGGGAACGTTCGGCCGTAAGCTTCACCTGATCAGCACGCTGAGCAACTCCATCGTCACCACATATGAGCACGGGGCCGACTTGAAGAAACTCGACCTTAAGAAGAACCAGGACCGCTCCGTCAACCACTACACGGAGTACGTTGGCGGGATCGCGCTTCCCCACGACATTGATTCCGAGGGTCTGGATGCTCTGAGCCTGAAATTCCAGCGAGGCAGCAGGTAAGAGAAATTGCAAGGAACGAAGCGACGAGCTGACGCCGAGATAACCGCCACTCGATTCTAACTTGTCGCAGGGACGTGAGGGGAAAGAGCAGGGACCTCAAGAACGGCGAGACCACATTCGAGTGCAGCGAAGAGGCAGGGAAGCTCCCCGAGAGCCAAGGTGAGGCACTGCGAGGACGAAGCCAAATCCAAATCTCAATACCTTTTATTTTCACTGCTACATTATTCTAACTCGTCTTTTAACCCCCCAACTCCTCACACTCATCGCAGCCCCCATCGACTGGGGAAAAATAGACCCCAAGCCAAAGGTCGGGGTTGGCCTAGCCAAGTTCGGGCCTAGCAGTAGCGGGCTCGTTGCGACCAAAGACGAAAGGATGTGCAACGTCCTCTGGATCTGGTCCATCGGGGACGGCCTGGTGGCGACCGTCACATTTGTTAACGTGATCAAGTCGTACACCTGGGACGGAGACTCGATTGTCGTGGTGACCGGGGGCAGTAAGGTGTACCGATGGAACGAAGAGCAGGGCGTGGACTGGTTTGACGGCGGTGCCGACAGTGAATTCTTGGGCGTGAAGATGGGAAAGGGCGGAGGCGTCGTGGTGGAAAGGCGAGGCTGCAGGATGCTGATAATCGAAGAAGTGGTAGCCCTAGGTGACGAAGAAGTATAATAATGGCGGCGTAATTTAATACACGCCTCCGCTTTATGTAACAAAAATTAGGAACATTCAGCATGTTATTTAGCTTGCTCTGCCATCTCTATTAGCCTCGTGAGGGTCATGGTACAGTCAATTTTACTCCCGCTCGAAATGCCCTCGCCAATGCGAAGCGCCACAAAATCCTCGTCGCCCTTGTGCTCTAGAAGCTCCGAAACCGGGGCGTGGTACAACTCATCAGCCAGAGGAAAGGTTCCCCAATGGACCGCGATACTGTGACGATGTTGGCGAGTCGCATTTACGAGTTAGAACTGCGTATCAAACCAGCAAATTGCCATATTCCCTCACCTTGTCTTGCTCTTGACGTCCCTGTGGATGTCAACAGCGTTCTTAGGGTCAGTGTGTGCCGGGGCCATGAACCACCGCGGGTGGTATGCGCCAATTGGAATGGCCGACACGTCGAAAGGTCCGTGTAAGTCCCCGATCATCTTAAATAGCGGGAACTTCGTGGGATAGCCTGTGTCCCCTCCAAAGAAGAAGCGAGAGTCCCCGAACTTCACCACCCATGTCGCCCATAGTCGCTTATTCCTGTCCCAAGGCACGCGGCAGCACCAGTGCTGAGCCGGGCAGCACACCACAGAGAGGCCTGATGGATCCTCGACCTCTTCCCACCAGACCATCTCCTTGACTGCTTTGTCCTCAACGCCGACGCCGGTCAAAACAGATTTGGTGCCCGCCGGGACGTACCACTGTGTAACGATTGCCTTCAAAGCTTTTATCGAGGCCACGTCCAGGTGGTCGTAGTGATCGTGCGAGATGACGCAGACGTCAAACACAACCCCCGCACCGATAAGCTGTTCTATCGTGCATCCCACCTTCGTGTACCGCTTCGGGCCAACGTAGCGGGAGGGACTGCACCTGACGGAAAACACGGGGTCAGTGAGGATCAGCTTTTCACCCAGCTGCACCACGGTCGTTGCGTGGCCCAGCCAAGTGATCCTGCTCTGCTCAGAGGCTGGAAAGGGAAGAGGGACCTCTACCAGAGGAATTGTCCCTTCCTCATAGCCGTAATTGCCTCGCTTTTTCGTACTCAGCCTCCCCTTTATCATCTTGAACGCATCGAAGGCCGTCTTGTCGCAAATACCCGGGTCCCACGGAATGATGTACTTCGACTTGCTCGCTGTCTGCGTGGTCATCGGTCTGCCAGAATCGTCAAAGTTGGCAGGATTAGAACCAAGGGGGAGCGTTATCGTGGATCCGTTGTACACCACGGTCGGAGCGGGGCCCGTCTTGCCCGGGGGTAAAAATAGCGACATCTAACGTCTGCTCGTCGCTTGTGGCGCTTGAGTTTTTCTCTTTTTCAAGGGATTTTGAAGATTTCTCAAAATGTTTTAGATCCACAAATTTGAACTTTGAGAATATAAAGTACGTGATGAACTATTCGTAGGATGCTATCAGCGCCCGCATATATGTAGCATCCGGGGACGGCAAACGATGCGACGTCGTCGCGGCCGCAAAGGCAGATTATTGCACTTTGAAATCGACAAAAACGACTAGTCTGGACTTGGTTCGAAGTGGCTTGATACTCCATACTGATCGATCGACGGGTGCGAAATGATCATCGCAGGGCCAGATTATGAATACAGTGCCCCGGATTGAACACGAAAACCGACAAAATCCGCGTCAAAATCGTTATATTTGCTTCATTTCATTTGAATGCCCGAGCCGCCCTCCCCTCCCGCGGCCCTTTGCCTCCCATCCCAGTCGTCAGCAACCGACATTCTCACCCCCCCGGACCTCCCCTCTCGCAGTATGCCTTCGTCAAAAGTCGCCACCTACACCCACGAGGCCAACGCGGTCCTGAACACAATCACCAATGTGTGTGCCAAGCGATCGGCCACCGGCTTCACCGATGCCGGCAACCAGAAGCCCAACGCCGACGCCAAGAAGATCAAGGTCATGATGGACGGTGTGGAGAAGAGCATCAAGACCAAGGTCCAGAAGATTGTCTCGCAGAAGGTCAAGGAGGTCGATGGCGGAGAGGAGGTTGACCAGGAGGCCAAGGAGCGAGGTGAGGCAGGCTGGGGGTGAAAGCTTAGAAATGCGACAAGGGGAACTGTTGCAATATGTACAACGCCTAATAACAACCCAAACCGCACGATTTCAACAGTGGAGAAGTGCCAGGCCGAGCTTGCCGCCATTGGAGAGCGCGTCACGACGTTGAGGAAGGAGGTCGTCTCGCGGCTGGAGAAGGTGAGAAGTCGCGTGTACTGGACTGGACATCGACGCGCATCGCCGTTATTGCACTCCGTACGCAACGTCCATCGCTACTGCCAACTTCTTCGTCGTCTTTCTAACGTCCTGAACACCCCTTCGCTCGTCGCAGGTCGAGGCCGCTGAGATCGCCGCCCGCAACGACGTTAGCATCGAGGACTTCGAGGACAATTCCGAGGAGGCTAGCTCGACGACCGAGACCATCGGCTCCATGAAGCAGAGCATGACCAAGCTCGGAGCCACCCTCGTCAACCTCGCTCAGACCATGCCGGACAAGATGGAGGGCTTCGCCAAGACAATTGAGGCGGTCCAGGAGGGAGCTGACAAGACCGACGACGTCAACGAGGAGATCGCCAAGGGATCCGTACCCACCACCAACACCAACACCAGTTTCGCGAGCAACACCAACAACGTCAGCCAGGCTCAGGAGGAGGACGAGGACGAGGACGAGAGTGGCGATGCTGATGCTGAGGATATGTTCGCGATGATGGTCGGCCGCTGAACAGGGGGGAAGGCTGGGGGAGTGTAAGGTTGTTGGGGGTGAAAACAAAAATAACTAATTGTTGTGGGTAAAATTGGATGAGAAATGAGTTAGTTTCTTAAATATCTTGCTGAACTTAAAGATTCTCGCAAGCTCTCGTCCACCTCCCCACCATCCCACCGTCCTAGTTATCGTGTAACTTTTTCTCCCTTTTTCTCCCTCCCTTCTCCCCAAATAGCTTAAAAAGCACAGGTTAAGAAGAGTTCGTGGACGCCTCAACTTCTTAAATCCTGCATGCAGAAAAGTTAGTTAGAGAGAGCGGCAAAAATCGCCCTGGGACATATTGACGTACCGAGATCCACTTCCTCCTCTTGTTCCAAATTCAAACTTACAAGGTGTTGTCCTCCTTCTCGGCCTTGGGAGGAGCTCCGTTGGCATCAATGAAGGAAGCAAGCTCGGCCTCAGCGAACCTGGTCTGGGGGTCGAACATCTCCTCGTCGGCGATGAAGCACTGGAGGATGGTACTGATGGCCATGCCGAAGATGTTCATGAACATGGAGGCGGTGAACCAGGACAGGATCATGATCATGACGACGGGTCCGATGGGGGAGTTGAGGTCGATATCTCCGGCCTCGGCCTGAGAGCCCATGCCCATGTAGGCAATGCCACCGGTGATAACACAGATGAACATCTTTCCGATGATGATGACGAACTCGGACACAATGGTGCAGGCACCGATGCGGGCGATGTTCCTCAAGATGAGGAAGAAGGCGTTCTTGGCGGAGGCGCAGAAGTGGGTTCCGAAGATGGCAGTCTGGATGTAGGCGTTCTTGTTGAGGAACTTCATGCACTTCTCCATGCACCACATGTAGCACTGAAGGGCGCAGAGGATGGCCTGGGCGGCCTTGTTTCCGCTCTGCTTGGCCTTCTTCTGGGCGTAGGCGATGGCGGCGCGGATCATCTTGATGATGGCGATGAGGAGGGATCCAAAGGCGGCAGTTCCGGTGTGGTAGTAGAAGGAGTCCTTGATGGAGGAGAAGACAGTGGCGGAACTGATGGTGGACTTGTCGCGGCAGAAGTACCACTTGGCGACGCACATGGCGATGACGATCTGGCCAACGGCGATGATGAACTGGGAGCTCCAGAAGTAGCAGAAGAGGAGGTACCATCCCATCTTGGTGGTGTCATCGTCGTAGATGAACTCCTGGTAGGGGATCCAGATGGCGCCGGAGATTCCGTTGCACAAGGTCTCGGTGACACCTAGGATGTCAGTGCAGATTCCGGTCGTAGTGGGATCGCCGAGGGAGGCGAGGTAGACGGCGTAGACCATCCAGACGACCATGAAGATGACGAAGCCAGCGCACTGCATGACGGGGAAGACAATGATGAGGGTCATGGCCTGGATGGCCTTGGCGGCCTCCTTGACGATGGCGAGGGCGAGCTGGATGCGCTTGCGGAGGAAGCAGATGAGGAGGAACCAGACACCGGAGCAGCCCATGAAGAAGTATCCGACGTACAAAAGGGCATCGGCCTCGGTGTCGTCGTGAACCCTGGGGTCGGCGTCCCTCCAGAGCTGCTGCTCGTTGTACGCGTATCCGCCCATACCTAAAAGCATGGCGAAGACGGCAGCAATGCAGCCCCAGATGAGGAGGAAGAGAACACCGGGGATGCGAAGGAGGTAGGTGTAGACGAAGGAAATGACCATGGCGATGCAGAAACCAGCGCCAAGGATCCAGGTCATGCCGGTCCAGAGGTCAGAGTACAGCTTGGAGAGGAAGCCCTCCTCCTCGGCATTTCCGGCGGTGGTGCTGGCCATTTCCTCAAGGTAAATGGTGGCGTTGGCGGACAGGGAGCACCTGTTCATGAAGTCAACGGTGTCGAGGGCGAAGAAGGCATAGCCCTTACCCTGGGAGACGTAGTCGCCGGTGGGGTTGAAGCAGTCGGTGTCGGTGTTGGTTCCATCGCAAGAGGTGGTGAAGTCGTAGGCGGCAGCGTTCATGGTGATACCACTGAAATCATTGCCCCCCGTAATGGAGATGACTGATGGGTAGGCGAGGGTGAGAGGTGGTGAGATGGGAGAAGGAGGCCGAGATAGGCATGCTATCAGCAAGCTAAAAAGAGCACGTACCTCCTTCAGTTCCGATGGTGGTGAAAGGGTCGGCAGCCGCGGGGGATCCATTAACCTCAGAAACCTTGGGGCACTCTGAGACGCAGACACCAACCAGGGCGTAGTTGATGTAGTAAAGGTAGGGGTAATCAGTCATGTCGAAGTTGTCGCCGTACTTGATTCCGCACACGTTTCCGGCGATGTCCATAGGGTTAAGGACAAGGCGGTAGTCACCGCTGGAGACGGCGAACGCTCCGAGGGCAGTCATGGCAACCCAGTGGGCGATGATGAGGAGCAGGCACAGAATGTCAGTGCATCCGCGCTGCGAGTAGGTGGGAGT
The DNA here is from genome assembly GCA_030267905.1 of Triparma verrucosa. Taxonomy (NCBI): domain Eukaryota; class Bolidophyceae; order Parmales; family Triparmaceae; genus Triparma; species Triparma verrucosa. Next base: position 42,722 of record BRXX01000502.1, read on the forward strand.
GGGGAGGGGGGGGGGTGAGATTTTTGAGCGGGGCGAAAGCTTGAGACTTGCAAAATTACCTTGTCCATGGGTCCGGAGAAGTCGGCCGGGGCGACCATCTTCTCTCCCATCTCTTCTTTCTTCTCTTCAGCCATCTGGGGAGAAGAGGGAGCAGGCGGGCGAAGAGGGCACAGGGGGGGGGAGGGGCGAAGATGAAATCGAGGGGGGGGTTAGAGACCTGAAATGTGGAAAATGTTCGTGGTTGGGCCCGGGAGGCGGTGACGTGTGCACATTTAGGGAGTGGGGGGGCAATTAGGGCGGGTGGGACGGGCGAAATTTACTCGAGGGGGACTTAAATCACATACATAGGGGAGTGGTGGAAACTTTTTGGACCAAAAGCCGGCCGAGATTGTCACATAAATCACGAACATTTGGACGCCTTGCCTTTTATGGGCGGGGGAAGATTTGGATGCCAAAAATTAGGGAGGGAACGCGCTCGCCAGTGCCGAAGACTCGATAAAGTCGCCGTTTACCACTGTATATATAGTGGCGACAGACCAGAAACCGGAACGCCCGGCCGCTTACCTTCTGTTGGATGGGGGGTGAAAATTTGAGGAGGGCAGATATTTAGGATTGGGAGACAATTGACAATACTCAAAGAGAGGAGAAGAAAGGAAGGTATTATTTCGAGGTGAGAGTTGGGGGAGAGGGGGGGGAATGGACTGTTGGGTAGTTTCTAAGGGCTGGGCGGGATTTCGGGACGGTAGCGACGTTCTCTGACACTTTTTCACCCTCACAGAGAACAGTTTCTCGCTAGCGCCTCGATCGGCTTAGGGGGAAGCTTTTTACCCTCCACAGACGCCCCCTCGACTCGAGAAGGGTCAGGGCCGGCGGACTTCAACCTACACGACAAGCCTTTTCAGAAGAGGGCGGGATCTTAGTTACCACATTCGTCTAGAGGGGGCAGCAGGTGAACTACCTCAGGGTCCGAAGATAGAGGGCACGCAGGATAGGAGGATAGGAGGATAGGAGGACATGATGACGAAGATTCTCCTCGCTTTCTTGGTCCTGCTCTCCGTCTGCTCCAGAGGGAGCGCTGAGACACAGCCATACACTGTCATTACGAGGGATAGCTATGGCGATGGGTGGAATTGTGGTGTCTTGACGATAACCAACAAGGAGACCGACCAAGTGGTCGTTACTTCCACCGGACCTGCGGACGATTGCAAGTATGCTCCCCCCGGAGATACGTGCGAGAGGACCGAGACGATCAGCTTGGAATGCGGGACCTTTTCTGCCCAGCAATCAGGTTTAGCTCACCCTGCGGATTGCTCTTGGATCATCCACGACGGGGATGGCGCAACCTTTGCCCAAGGATCTGGGACGAACAGCGAACTATTTTCCACTTGTTCATCTCTCCGCCAAGCGTCTCCTCGGCTCCTGGATGATGATACACCACCCGCACAATTTACAGTTAGCGGGTTAACGGAGGGTTGTCCAGATAAAACTGTGTTTGAGGGGCTGTATAAACCTGTTGCGAAAACAAAGTCGGATAGATGGTATTATAAGAGCGAAAAAGATATGTATATATATTGGGATAGCGATTGCGATGGAACGGGCCCCGTAAATGTACCTAATTTGTGGATATTTAGTGCATTAGAACCTTCTACCACTCCAGTTAATGATTTGGATGGTAAGTGAAAACGCCATGTTTTTGAAATCTTTTCGTTGAACTCACATACGCACCAATTATTTTCAGAGGACAACGCTTGCGTTTTTAGTGCATATAAAACTTCTACCTCAATGACCCCCCCACTAGGAACAACCACGTGGACCGTCACCTGCGGCGGATGGATTTCTATTCCATTAACACTCAAGGTCGCAGAAGATCGTCTTATCACCACCACCCCTGACGAACTCTACAACACAATTTCTCAGTACGGCAACAATGTAATGACCTCAGGAGATCGAGCGTTGATTGAATCCGGCACATACACGTGCACAACTTGTGATAGTTCCGTTTCCATGTTCAAGGTCGAACTTTTCGGTAATATCGTTTGCCAGGAGGACGGCCTAAGTTGCGTTCTCGATGGGCAGCTAACAAGGATAGTGATGTGGATAAGCGAAACTGGAGGCTCAAAACTGACAATAAAAGGTATCAAATTTTATCGCGGAGACGCTGGAGGTCTCTATAGTGGGGGAGGGATGGTCGTGGATTCTGGATGTAAAGTTACTTTGGAGTTCTGTGCGTTCACATCTTGTTCTGCATATATTGGTGGGGCAATATATAATCAACCTGACACAACCCTGCTTCTATATGGGACAAATTTCACTTCAAATGATGCCGACGTTCATGGTGCAAAGGATGTTTCGAATTCGGGAATCTTCGCAGTCTTCGATATTTGTCCAGACGGTTGGGTTGGCATTCCAGACGAAGGTGAGATTTAGCGGCATCACTTAATAACTTCCGCATGATCTAACAGGTTACTTCAACTATAGGAGTTGAATTGAGCGCAGGAGGAGTTGAAATAGCCGGGATACCTAATTCTTTTTCTATCGGGTCCTGTACTGTGTGCCCCTTGGGTAAAGCCGGCGCGAGTGCATGGTACGACATGTTATCGTCATCGACGTGTCAAACGTGCCCTATTGGTAGATTCAGAAGCGCTGAAGTAGGACTGTGCACAATCTGCGGCGCTGGGAAGTACAATGACAAGGATGGATCCGACGCCTCAGATCACGAGTCCTGTCAGTCTTGCCCGGCCGGAAAGCACTTGGCCGACGATGGTGAGACCGTCTCGTCCCACGACAATGCCGACGATTGTACTACGTGTACTTCAGGCAAGTACAGTCTTGTGGCAGCAGCTGAATGTACCAATTGCGCCCCAGGAAAGTATTTAGCCGACGATGGAATTGAAAATTCGAATCACGATGGCGAATCTGACTGCATTTCCTGCGAGAAAGGAAAATACAACGAAGAGGAAGGTGCTAGTGGTTGTGTAGACTGTGACCAAGGCAAATACCTCGATACTCGCGGAGCAAGGTCTGAAAACAAGTGCAAGCTTTGCCCAGAGGGAAAGTTCAACGATGTCGAAGGCCTCACAACTCCATGTGAAAATTGTCCCCTTGGAAGGTTTGCGCCCTCCACTGGTTACGCGGAGTGCCAAGATTGCGTAACGGGGACCTATGCCTCAACCTCAGGCCGCAGCGAATGTGCTCAGTGCGAAGAAGGCAAACACGCGAACGGCACCGGTTCGGTATCTTGTACTGGCTGTCAGCCCGGAACCTTCACAGATTACGAGGGCGCAGTTGTCTGCACCCTCTGTTCTGGCGGAAAATATAGCGAGGAGGGCGCACAAGAGTGCACCAACTGCGAACAAGGAACAGTTAGTAGCCCCGGCTCGCCTTCATGTGCATCTTGCGATGACGAGGCTGGATTTGTTAGCCATGGTGAGGGCAACAACGACTGCGAATACTGTGGGATCGGGAAATGGGCAAACCAGGAAACCCATACGTGTGACAATTGCCCGATTGGAACGTACTCTGTCGGCGGTGTCGACACGTGCCATAACTGCGAAGCTGGAAAATACAACCAACAGGTCGGATCGTCAAGTTGCCAACCGTGTGAACCCGGAAGCGTGCCAGAGGGAAGGACAGGTTGCACTAAATGCATGGCCGGAAAGTTTGCCGAGTTTAGCTCTACTGCATGTTCTGAGTGTGACGGCGAAGGCCAATACTCCAGCTCAATTGGCGCGGCAGCATGCTCTACAGCCCCTGCCGGAAAGAAACCGACGGTTAGCCGCGACGATGTCGAGAACTGTCCCCCCGGAACGTACTCCGTTGGAGGTACGGATGTCTGTTCCTCCTGTGGATCTGATGAAACTAGCGGAGAAGGCGCTGCTGGCTGTTCCAAGTGTGCAATATGTGGTGCAGGGAACTACACAATCTCAGACTGTACGCCTGACATGGAGACCCAGTGCGGCATCTGTTTGAAAGGAACCGCATCATTGGGAGGAGAAGCGACGTCATGTACTGAGTGTAATGGCGATGGAAAGTATTCTGATGAGAATGGCGCTAGCGTTTGCAAGACCGCACCCGCCGGAACCAAACCGAACACTGACCACGACGGAATTGTTCCTTGTCCTGCGGGGAGATATTCACTAGGAGGCAAAACTGAGTGCACCCCTTGCGACGAAGGGAAGTTTTCAGGAGAGGGTGCCGTTGGCTGCACGACCGCATCGACCTGCAGCACAGGAAGCTATATCAAGACCCCTAGCACCCTGACGACTGACGCAGTATGCGAGCTTTGCGCCCCAGGCAAGGCTTCCTCGTCAGCGAACCTTGGGTTCTGTCAAAATTGTGTAGAAGACGGCGAGTACGCTGACGTGCAAGGCCTATCAACATGCAAGTCTGCTCCTGCTGGATTCAAGCCTACATTAGATCGCACAAACATTGAGCCTTGTCCAGCCGGAACCTTTTCGATCGGAGGCCAATCCATGTGTACGGCTTGCGATCTTGGAAAGTTTTCCGACTCAGAGCAATCTTTAGGCTGCACGCCATCTGCCGCCTGCGAGACGGGCAAGTTCACCGCTTCCGTCGCAACGCAAACCAGTGATACTGTGTGCGAAGACTGCCCTAGTGGCAAGGCGTCGTCCGCCATCCGAGTCCAGCATTACGGTGCCTGCGGCGGCGGTAAAGAGTCATACAAATGCACATCAAATTCCATAGAGACCACCCTTCTGGACGACATTCAAGTCACAGCCGTTCGGTGTTGTTCCGATACCGAAATCGGAGGTTGGGTGCGAAGGCCGAATCAGAATGACCCAGGCTCCTGGTGCACGATCTGGAGCGAGTCCGACTCGTGGGGCGAATGTCAGTACCTTGACCTTCCGGGGGCTGTTGCTTTCTGCGCCTCTGTGGGAGGGAGGCTCTGCACGAAAGAAGAAGTCGAGATTGGCTGCGCTGAGGGAACGGGATGCCACGGAATGGACGAGTCACTGATCTGGACGTCCACCTCAGAGACTGTGCGTACCGGCCAATTTGATTGCACTCTGTGTACGGGGGAGGGAGAATACTCAGACGCCCCAAAATCGGCGGCCTGCAAGACCGCGCCTGCCGGTTCAAAACCTAACGCCCTACACGACGGGATCGTCCCCTGCGAAAGGGATACGTTCTCTATTGGGGCCAGCACAACTTGCACTCCTTGTGGGGCAGGAGGCCATTCAAATCCTGGATCTTCCGCGTGCGAGCAGTGTCTTACTGGCAAATACTATGAAGAATCGAGCAACATGTGTATGGATTGTCCCAAGGACACATTCACTGTCTCTGGAGCGACCAACGTTGAAGGGTGTGAGGCATGTGCTGCCGGAGCACACTCGAAGCCTGGCGCAGGTTACTGTGAGCAGTGTCTGACCGGCAAGTATTACTCTGAATCGAGCAGCGAGTGCTTAGACTGTCCTAAGAACACTTTTACCATCTCCGGCGCGACGAACGTAGATGGATGTGAACCTTGTGCTTCTGGATCCCACTCAAAGCCTGGCTCCGGATACTGTGAGCAATGCTTGACTGGCAAGTTCTACGACGAATCGAGCATTTCATGCTTGGATTGTTCCGAGAACACATTCTCAGTCTCTGGTGCATCGAACATTACTGGGTGCGAGGCGTGCGCTTCTGGCGGACATTCCAAACCAGGCTCCGGCTACTGTGAGCAATGCTTATCGGGCAAGTACTACGACGAAACGAGCAACGACTGCCTGCTCTGTCCCGCTGGAAAGTTCACAGCAACTGGAGGAACCGGAATTGAGGAGTGCAAAGTATGCCCTGAGGGGTTCTACAGCTCTGAACCAGGCGCTTCGACTTGCTTCACCTGTGACCCAGGAACGTACACGAACAAGAACCAAACTGAGTGCCTATTATGCCCTGCCGGAGAATTTTCTGGCGTCGCGGCGTCCGTGTGCACTCTCTGCGAGAAAGGGAAGTACGCCGAGGGCGAGGGTAACGAGGCGTGCACTTTTTGCGACGACAAGGACACCCTTGTTGGTTCCATCACGGTGAAGAATGGAACCACATCTGTGGACGGGTGTATCTGCCCCGCCGGCGAGTACGCATTCAGTGAATCATCTACCGACACCAGTTTCTGCCAGGACGTACCCGATGGCGTTAAATTAGACAAAAAGGGCATGGAAACAATTTCGATGGATCTCGAAGAAGGGAATTGGCGCTCGTCGGAGGAGAGTTCTGTTGTTCTGCCTTGCCTCGCCACCGAGCACTGCTTGGGAGGGCCCAACCCCGAGAATCAGTGCAAGAAGGGGCACGAAGGCCCCCTCTGCGCCGTATGCGAGGACGGTTACGCTAGCATTGGCAGCGGCTCCTTCCTGAGTTGCACGAGCTGCGAGGACGGTGACGCGTTTGTGACAATAGTAGTCGGACTGACCACCTTCTTCGGCTTAATTTTCTTCTTGATTTGGCTGAGTTACCGCTGCGTCAAACGATACGACGACGACGAGGTTGCCCTTGCTAACAGAGACAGTGCTCAGGCGAAGCGCGGCGAAATAGGTCAAATGCTCCACAGCAAGATCGACACCTTTTTGGAGTTCTACGTCGAAGCACGTCCGTACTTGAAGATCGTACTGAGTTACTTCCAGATCGTCGGCGGCCTCGCCTTCAATTTCGACATCGAGTACCCCGAAATGTTCACAAAGTTCTTAAAAGTCCTCTCGGCCATAGTGAATCTCGAGTTTTTGAACATGATGCCCCTTGGCTGCATGGTGACTTTGGACTACCACCATATGTTGGTAATTTACACCATCACACCTCTAGTATTTGGAATCGCGATGGTGTCATTCTATCACCACCTGAAGCGTGTAAAGAAGGTCAAGGAGAGTAACACCGTCTTCGGCTGGTTCCTATTCATGACCTTCTTAATCTTGCCATCGTTAAGCACTCGGCTCTTTAACACATTTGCATGCAGGGACTTCGACGGGGACTACGGTAGGTTCTTGAAAGTGGACTTCAGCATCGACTGCGACTCGGCCGAACACCAAATCTTCAGAATCTACGCCATTGTTTTCATAGTTCTCTACTGCATCGGTATCCCGATCATGTATATAAGTGAGCTGTGGAAGATACGGAAACTTCTCGACCCCGGGCAGGTGAGAAACAGCTCAGAGTAGCGAAGCGGCGAGCTACTCTAACGTTTCTAACTCATTAACATCAATCTTCAGGCACGCTTGGAAGGACGATATGGAATCGACGACGGTATGGCCAAGGCGATTGAAGAGAGGGAACGGCTCGAGGAGGAAAACCTCCACATCAAATCGCTGAGCTTTTTGTACGACGCTTACGAGCCGAAGTATTACTGGTTCGAGGTGGTGGAAACTTTGCGGAAGCTCATGCTCTCCGGAGGTCTGGTCATCTGGGGTTCCGGCAGGTAAGATGAGACGAGGCAGTGGGAGGAGCGAAGCAACGAGTTGTAAGCGCGAGTACGAACACAGCTTAATTTTACCTGGCCTATTCTAACTCGTTAATATGAATAGTCTCAGTCAAGTCGTCGTAAGCATGCTCATATGCTTGGCGGCGATGCGAATTTTCGCAGGATGCGAGCCGTACATAAAGTACAGCGTAGACGTGTTCAATGAGATGAGCCAGTGGCAGATCTTCTTCGCGATGTTCGCGGCGCTGTTGATCCGTGTCGACGAGCTGAGGTCGAAGTCCAGTGGCCTCAAGAAGAAAACCTCGTTCGACGTGGTGCTGTTGCTGACGCAAGCTCTGGCGCCGGCGGTGTTGGTCTTGATGGTTTGCCTAAAGGGTCGGAGCATCAAGAAGTTCCTGAAGAGCTCCGTCTCTCTCTTTGGTGGTAGGGGTGGTAAGGGGGATGAATCAGATGACGTTGAGGGTGGGGGTGGAGGTGGAGGTGGAGGGGACGTTGAAATGAACCAGCTCAACCAGCACAAACACCACCACCACAAACGCAGAAGGCACAAGCAAGACAAGCGCGTCACAGTGATAGGGCACGACAAGTATCACACCGACGAGTTCAATCTGGACGACGAAAGGAGGACCTCGCACGCGGTTCGGATCGACTCGGAGGGAATGCTGGCGGTTGCGAAGCCGCCACCACCGAAGGCGAGGAAGGAAAAGGCGGGGGGAAAAGTCGTCAAGGGCCAAGTAGTGAAGGAGAATTCCGGTGGTCTGCTGCAGTTGAAGCCGAAGGCCGCCAAAGTCGAAGGCGGAGAGAGGGAGAGTTTCGGAAGAGACGACCTCAACAGGTACAACGTCTACGCCAGCCCCGCGGCCGCCCTCAAAAAAGGGAGGGGAAAGAAGCCTGGGAAGGGAAAGAAAGTTCCTCCGCCCCCGGATTCCAAGCCAAGCGCGCCTGAGAGGGTGAAGAACCCGATGTTCTCCGAGGGAGGGTTGCCCGGAACGAAGACGGAATATTCTTCTGAGTCGGATGACGACGTGAAGCCTCCCGCTCGGGCGCCCCCGGCTCGTAAGCCCCCCACGAGCAAACAGGTTACGAGCGAACCGGCCGCTCCGCCACCTCCCCGTCCCTTGAGGGCTCCAAGCATGGTTGAAGACGACATCAAACCACCTACCTCCCCTCCTCCCCGTCCCTTGAGGGCTCCAAGCTACGACGAAAGCGACTCAGACGACGTCCCCCCCCCCCCCACACCACTACCCTCAAAAGGTTGGACGAAATTATGGGACGAAAAACAACAGGGGTATTACTACGTGCATGAAGACGGAGTCACAAGTACGTGGGATAAACCGAAGGGGTATGTTGATAAGTACGAGTATGTAGAATAATATGTAGAGTAATATGTAAAACATAGAATATTTAGGTAATTGTAAAAATACGTTGCGTGCTTTGTGTGTGTTTTAAAAAAGTCCCCCCCCCCCCTCAAAAAAAGGTCACTGAAATTTCTGTCCCGAATCAAATTCCCCCATTCCACTATCCCCCTTTCCGTCACTCTCCCACCCAACTCCCTGCGGTTCTAAAACTTTATCAATCAAACCGTATTCAACAGCTTCTTCAGCCGTGAGGTAAAAGTCACGTGATAGGTCTTTATCTAATTTTGAAGATGTTTGGCCAGTCATTTTAGATAGTTCAGTTGTTACGGCGCGGTTTTGTTTCATTATTTGGGATACTTCAAGTGCTATATCACTACCACGAAATAAATAGATAGATAAAGAGAGATTTCGGTGTTAGAAAAAAAAGTCATTTTTCCCCAACTATGAATAATTATATCTCACCTGGCTTGACCTCTGACAGGGAATTCCATGAGACCTTGTTTCTGCATTAAGAACCTAGCGTTAGGTAACGCGTACCTCCTTCCAGGTGTCCCTGCACTGAAAACGTTATAATTGTTCACCACATCGATTCGTTCCATCGTGTTAGAAACGTCAATATACGTCTTCCCCACCTTCATCTCGAACGTTTTGTTATTTCTTATATATCTCACCTACACAAAAACGCCCCCATCCCAACGCTAAAACCTAAATTCAACGTACTAACCCCCATCCCACCTTCCTTCAAACTCTCAATCGTATCATACAACGCCATCGTACTCCTAACCTCCCCCCCGACCCCATTACAATATAATGTAATACTCTTGGTTGAGTCTTCGTTACGGAGGTAGAGGAGGATTGCGATGAGGTTGTTAGCGATGTCGGAGGTTATGTAACCGGTTATTAGGAGGATGCGCTCGCGGAAGAGACGTTGGGTTAAGTCCATGAAGATGTATTGGTCGCCCATTTTGTAGGGGACTGAAGGGGGGGGGGTGGGAGGAGGTGAGAGAGGGTTTGGTTGAAGGGGAAGAGATGAATAAGAAAGACGAGAGAATGGAACGGTATTATATATATATATATATATATATATGTTAACGTGGGGGTTCTAACTTGTCGCTTCGTTCCTTCGGTAGTCCTGTCACGCGAGCGACGGTCCTGGCTTACCTTGAGGAGCAGGTTTCATTTCAATCGGCATACGGGTTACTGAAGCTGAGGTCAAAGTCATTGGATCAGTGACTCGTTTGAACATAGGGTCTAAGTCAATGTTTTTTGAGGAGAGATAGGAGTAATCGGTTGAGGAGTAGAGGGAGGTTGAGAGGGGGGAAGGAGGAGAGGTAGGAATGAACGAGAAAGAGGTGGGAAGGAGGGCTAGGAGGGCTACAATGGATGCTATGCGAGTAAACTATGATCCAGTGTGTTAGTATCGATAAAATTAACATTGTATGTAATGGACGTCGTATATATGTTGTTTAATCAATGATATATTGACAAAGATTTGAGTGAGAGTCGCAAGCAGCTTTTACATTCCTCGAATGAGGACATCATATATCAGAAGAATACGAGCCGTATTTCAATTTAAAAGAAGGCAAAGTAAAAGAGAATAATACTACATCACACTACATGAAAGGCTCACCATTTTATGCAAAAATTAAATTTGATGACAGGGAGCTCTGCGATTATTTGGCCACTACTGCTGAGAAAACGTTTTCAAAGGGTGGTCTTTATTTAATCATCATAATGGCGTCCCCGACACATCGTTTATTAACCTTCTGCATTATAGCATATTCGTTACACCATGTATATAGTTTCTACGTTGTACAATCGACGTTATCATCCTCAAGACCTTCCCTAGAGCAAAGTTCTTTTTCATCCTTGAGAATTCCTCAAAAGACCTGCTTAGCATCCTCCCTACCGCCCCGACCCACTTCAAAGTCAAACCTCAGCCTCGGTAGATCGACTAAGAAGTCTACAAGCTTAAAATATCTAAACTATGAGCTTTACAATGATGTAGCACAACCCTTTCAGAAAACAAAAGGGGTAACGACAAAGAGGTGAGTGAGAACAAGGCATTTCATGACACCATTTCATGACATGACGACTTCTCGTACTGCAGAAGTCGCGATCCGCTCCTCGCTCCTCGCTCCGCTCCCTCGGTACTCGCTTCGCTCGGTACTCAAACTAATCACCAATCCTAACTCCCCTTCCCCCCCCCCCTGCAGTCCTTCCCCCTCAACGATCCTCTCCTGCATAACCTCCCTAACCGGCACAACAGTCGGCGCCACTCTCTTAACCTTCCCCCCTCTCGCCCACGCTTCCCCCCTCCCTTCCTCCCTAATCTTCCTCTCCTGCTACTCTCTGAATCTCCTAAGCGGCCTCGTCCTAGTGAAGCTGTTCGTGGAGAGCGAGACGGACAACTTTAAAGACCTCACAGAAAGTATATTGCCTAACATATCGAAGCCAGTGCAGCTCGCGAGCACGCTCATGAACGGCAGTATTCTAGGTGAGAGAAGGGAGAGAGAGGTCGACTCTTCATTTGTGAATTATAACAATTTATTGAACAATTACTAACAAACAACCCCCTCATCATCTCTTCACCCCAAAAGTCTACTGCCTCCATTCCTTCCCTCCAATCCTAAACTCCCTCCTCTCCCTCCCCTCCACCCTCCCCCTCTCCACCTTCGAATCCCTATCTTTAACAACCCTCACAATCCTCCTCTGCCTCTCATCCTCGAAAACCGTCGACAACTATAACAAACTATTCGTAACAGGAATGTTCAGTACTTTCCTCATTCTATGTCTACAATCTCATCCTGACGTTCCTGACGTTACGACTGAATGGTCATCTCTTAAATCATTTTTACCTTTAACGCTTTTAGGTGGCGTCTATCAAAACATGATCCCCCACTGCATCTCGTTAATAAAAACCGACCTCACCGAGGACAATAAATACGGTCATTATGTAAATGAAAATGACTACGTAATTAAATGGAGTAATATTGTTATTGCAGCTGGTAGTTTAATACCAACATTAATGTTTATAATATGGTGTATGATAGATTCACCATCTTCAATCGTCAACACAAGTTGGTTCGAGATTATGGTTATACTTAGTAGTACAATTGGATGTATGGTTAGTTTGAAGAATGAATTACCTGAAATAAAAGGTTGGAAAAACACGGTTTTTATGGGAGGGTTAGCAGGTTCTGTTGCGGTTGGGATGGGAGGCGGGCTTGGGGGGGAGGAAGTTCTGGATTGGGTAGGGGGGGGGATTGTGCCGTTTTTGTACTTTGGATTGCCGGGGGGGATGAAGGCTGTGAAGGAGAGGAGGGAGAAGGATGGGGAAGGATGAAGCACGTTGGACATATTTGTAATATAACCTTTCTGGACATATTTTTGTTGTGATGTAAAATTGAAGGCCTTTTTTGGTTTTTTTATTCTTTTCCTTCTGATCGTAGATCTAGCGAACCTACTGTCGCGCTTAGATCGTTCTCCTCCTCGTAATCTTCTCCTCCCTCTTCATCTGTTTCGACGTCCTTTTCGACGACCTGCTCTTCCATGAAGCAGTGGAAACGGACGGTTCCGATGAGGATCTCGGCGCCGTTGGTTATCTCGAACTGGGGCGAAAGAAATCGGGAGAGTTGTTGATGTTAGAAATTAAGGTGGCTGGAGGTTAAAAATTAGGTATATAGTATATTATTCAGCTCACCTCCTCAGAAGCCTTATGCATAGGGCTGAGCCTGAGCCACGTTCCGTTCGTGCTCGACCTCCCGTTCTTCCCGTCCTGTATATAATAGCTCCCCCCCTTGTAGCTCACGTGCGCGTGCTCCCCGCTTATGGAGCTGTCGAGGCCCACGACGTTGGAGTCGACGGTCTGGGAGAAGGAGATTGAGTTGCAGGTCTTGCGACCTAGGGTAGCGCCGGAGGGGGTTACGGGGTAGATTTTACCCTGGATGGGGGTGCCCTCGGGGGCGAAGCACTTGCAGGAGAGGCCGGAGGGGAAGTGGTAGTTGTCCTCGTCGTCGAGGGAGAGGTTGGCGTTGTAGTCGTTGGGGACTTGGGTGTTGCCTTCTTCGTCTTCTTCTTCGTCGTCTGAGTGGGATTTGGCTTTCAACTCCTCTCCCTCAAAGTCGGGGTTGTGCACGGTGCCGTCGCCTTCTGAAGCCTCTTTGACGCCGGTCTTAATCTCGCTCTGCGATACGCGTTAGATTAGAGTAGAATAATGAAGAAAACTCGCATCAAAAGTTCGCTCCTCATCTCCGCCCATGTTTTTTGATAGCATTCTTATACCAGATTATTTGTTTATACACACCATGGCCTCGCTTCGCTCGGGCCTCGCTTCGCTCGGGACTCCTCACCTCCTCCCCCGGCCTACTAAAAACCAGCTGATGCTTCCCAACCATAACCATCATCCCCCTCTTAACCCTAACCTCGTTATCCTTAACCACCCTGACGAACGTCCCCCCCGCGCTCCCCAAATCCATGACATAGAAACTACCCGAGCGGAACTTTATCTCGAAGTGGCGGCGGGAGACGGTGGCGTCGCTGAACTGAATGAAGTCCCTACCCTCAGTCTAACGACCCATCCCGAGAGATGTTCAGCCGTTAGTAAGAGCATGAATTAAAAAAAAGTCTCGACGTCTCTCTGCTCTCACCTCTTCCTTCGGTCTCCTCCTCCCTCCAATAACCCCTTGCACGTTCGCTCTAAAACTCTTCCCATTCCATTGACTCTCCACCGGTCCCAAACACTTGCAAACCAAAACATTCTCCTTAACAAGTTTAACCCTCTGAAGAGGTAAATCCCCAGAACCCGTGTCTTCACAGAAAAGAGCAGGAGAAGATGAGGAAAGCAAGTCCGAGAGGAGACGCTTCAAGGTTATGTTAGGGACGAGGGATTTCGTGGGGAGTTGGGAACCGGTTTTAGGAGAGGTAGAGTGGGTTTTTAACCAACGCTCGATGGCGGGGCGGTCGTAGGTGTGGCCGTCGCTGGAGGAGAGAGAGAGAGAGGTTAGAAGTTAGAGAATTTTTGAAGGGGGAGGAAGGAGAAGAAGTGCATTTTCTTTCACCTGGCTATTACTGGGTCTGTTATTAGGAGACGGGTTATGGGGCAGAGGAACTCGTCGCGGAGTTTCATGCCGAGGGGGATTAGGAGGCCGCCGTTTTTCTTGGCGGGGGCGGACTTGGCGGGCTTGGAGGAGGAGGGAGAAGACATTGGAGGGGGGAAAGGACGGTTTGGAAACAGGGGGGTTTGAGAGGGTGAAGAAAGGAGGATATCGAGGAAGTTTTACAGACGATTTAAGAGTTCCCGGATACACTATGGGCAAGTATCGAGGGTTTCCTGAATCTATATGCCCGTTTGTCGTTATATTCAGTATTTGTCAAGGCAATTAGTGTCAAAAAGGTTTTCGAGTTTTGCTCTGTGCTGAATTGGAGAGAAAATAACCTATACGGTGGGTTCGGGATACTCTCTACGGACTCAGAGGCAAAAAGAGTGCAAACTGGAGGGAAATGGATGATTGTGTGAAAAGTCTGAAGCGCGTTGAGCGTGAAATGTACTAGTTTTCAAATCGCTGGATATTCATAAATTTATTTTCGGGCTGCAATTTACGACCATGGACGAGATAAGGGAGATACGAGTGCTAGTTCTAGGCGATGAGGGCGTAGGTGAGACGTCAGTATTGCTTTGAGTTAGTGCAGAGTCGTGCAGAGTCTATGATAAGCATGGAAAGGGAAGAGCTCCGAATTTATTTTGGGAACTTGCAATCTTCTGCTGCATAATATCGTGAATTACACCGTAACTGAGATAACATATTATAGTGCCGCTTATGAATGGACATAATGTTGTGTATAAGCACTCAATTTCTGTTACATAAATACTGCTAAGTAGTATATTCTTCAATTCTGCAGCTGCGTGCTGGAAGAAAGTGTGCTGCGAAGCCCATCATCATCACCATCATCGACGCAACGTTAACACAAGCCCTCCCCCAGGCAAATCCTCCCTCATAAGCACCTACGTCTCTCAGATCTTCTCCCCCGTCCCTCCCAAGATGATTCCCATCCTCGTCCCGCCCTCCCACGCCCTCCCCTCCGTCAGAGCAACGATCCTCGACTCCTCCACGGCGGATCCTATAGATTTGAACGGGATAGACTCCGTGGTCCTCGTGTACGACCTGCACAGGCAGAGCACCTTCGAGAGCTTGGAGAGGGTTTACCTGCCTATTATTGCGGAGAGGAATATACCTACTATCCTTTGCGCTAGTAAAGTCGATAAGGTGAGTCGTCTCATCACTCGATTAGAAATGCGCGAAATTCTAACATCTCATCTTCTTTGTTGTTCAGGGCACGAATCCTCCCCCCGCCCTCCTCTCCCTCCTCTCAAAATACAAGTTCGTCCACTGCTGCATCTCCGTGTCTTCCAAGACTCTCCTGCAGATAAACGAGCTCTTTTTAACGAGCATGGCAATCATATTGTACCCTCTGCCGCCGCTTTTTGACCTGACGACCAGCGAATTGAAACCTTTGGGTAAGGGGAAAGAAAAGAAAAAAAAGCGAAGCCGATTATTTCATTCTAACTCTGTCGTCCCCGCAGCCGTAAAAGCCTTCCTCCGAATCTACCGCATGTACACCTCCCTGAAAACCCTCCCCGACTCCTCCCTCAACACCTTCCAAACCCACTACTTCTCCGCCCCCCTCCTCTCCGACGACATCCTAGGCCTGAAGAAGATCGTCTCCAAGTCCTCCCCCTCCAGCCTCTCAAACGGCGACTTCACGAAAGAAGGTTTTTTGAATATATTCAAAATGTTCATCATGAGGAACCAGCTAGAAATGCCTTGGACGGTATTGAAGGCTGAAGGCTACGCTGTGACGGAGGAGCTGACTTTGGACTGTCCCGATTTTAAGTGGAAGGGTAGGATGCCTGCTAGCGCTGAGAGATTTTTGGAGGGGATGAAGGACGGCTGCGGGGACGGGAAGGAGGTGGATATTCAGAGGGTCGTGGAGGTTATTGAGGGAGGGGTGCCTTGGGAGGAGGGGTTCTTTTTTGAGGGGTGTTGGTCGGGGGTGGGGGGGGAGCTGGGGAGGAGCGGGGAGGAGGAGAGGATGGCGGGGAGTATCATTGTGCCTCCCGGAAGGTGAGACCGCGGGTCACGTGTCACTTCGCTCCTCTCGCTGGATGCAGTATCTAACGGAATCGATTCACGCTCGTTCGGCAGCCCTCGTCGGACTCCCACGCAGCCCCAGCAACAGCAGTACGATTCCCGCCTCGACGACAGCACGGCCCTTCTCGACGGCGGCAGCATCCTGCTAGAGGGGGAGGAGGGGTCGGAGGGAGAGGAGAGGATGATGCCAGCGGACGAATTCGTCGACGCGTACATCTTGTCGTACGACGTGGCGCCGGTCAAAACCCTAAGGCACATCCACGCTCTGGGGTGGAGAGGCATTAAGGAAGGAGAGAAGGAGAGGTAAGAAGCGGAAAACGACGGAATTTCGGTGGACGAGACCGCAACACAATTCTAACTCCTCAAACTCCTCAGCAAATACATAAGGATACGAGTCCTCACAGGTGACAGCTCCACAGGAGACAAAATCTTGAGCGTCGTCAGCCGCTACAGGAAGAATAGGGTCGTCGTCACGACCGTGCCCTGGGGATCTCAGGACAAGGGCAACGACGACGATTTCGACCTCACCGTCTTCGTCATCGTCGAGGGGAGGGACGCAGTTATCGAGGAGGCGCTGGAATGCTGCAGGAACCTGGGGAGGGAGAAGCGAAGGTGCTTCGTGAGGCTAGAGGACGGGAGCGTCGACCTCGGGGAGAGCAACGCCGCGGGACGGTGCGAGGCCGTCGTCAAGCACTGCCAAGAGAGGGACCTCGAAACGCCCTTCATCAGCGAAGAGGAGGGCGACGCAGTCGCGTGGCTCGTTGAGTGCGCGACCTCCGAAGGCGGAGAAAGCGACAAGCGCGTCAAGCCCTTCGAGAAGGAGAAGAGGCAGGCGCTCAAGAGGAGGAAGATGTTCAAGTACGGCGCTGGATTCGTTGGGGTGCTGGTGCTGGGGGTCGCGGGGCTGACCGTTTGGAAGAAGAACGCCAGAGTTAAGAGTCTCCTGGAAGGCATAACGGACGCGATTGGGATATCGAACAAGAGTGCGAGTGCTAGAACGGGTGCTACAACTACAACCTCGGCATCGATAATAAAGAATGAAAGCTGAAAAACAAACTTATAAGTTATTTAGGAATGAGTTTGTCTCCTCGTCCCTTGTTCTCCCCCCCTCCCTTAGGCCGTTTGCCCTTTGCATGGCCCTGTTGAACAGGTCACTCGGCTGCGCCACAATGTTTGCCGCACCCGTGAAGAGTGAGTTCAGGTCGATTGCCTCGGTATTCTCGTCGAAGTCGAAGGTCTGCAACGGAAAATTGTTAGCGGTTTTTAAGGTGCAGCCGAGAATAAGAGCGTCTCACCTTCTTGACCCTAGAGTAGAACCTAAATATCTCCCTCGCCGTGTAGAGGCACATCGAGCTCGCCACCAAAGCCGTCTCCCAGTGCAGTATCAGAAAGCAAGCAAAGAAAGCCGCCGATATCGTCCCCACCAGCCCCTTCCCGAACTTGGAGAATATACGAGCCCTCTCGGCATAAAGGCCCTCGGTGGCGACGATCATGCTACCGTCGGGTCCTCTTAAAGCAAGAGAAGTTCCCAACACGGCCAATACTGTTGTAGAACTAACAACGATTATATTACAGCAGAGGGCGTAAACGTTGCAGGTATAGTAAAGGAACTTTACTAGTCTAGGTAAGTAGAGGAGCGCGGCGGGGGAGGCGGAGAAGTCTGACGACCACAGGGGGGGCTGGAATTCTAAGACGAGCCGAGGAGCGAAGCGACGAGTTAGAATATTGATTCGACCCGGTTTTGTAAGTTACTACGAGCAACTCTAGCGTTCTCACCTATGAGCATGGTTATGTTACAGGCGGTAAGCATCGCGGCTTGTGTCCCTACAGTCATTAGGTTAGTGTGGTGAAGTTGAAATTCTTTCTCTTTTAATGCCGTAGCCTGCTGCTTGAGGGCAGACTGAAGTTGGAGTTTATCGGCCTATGGAAGGTTGAGTGTTTTAGATTGTGTAGGGTTAGTGGAAGCGGAAATAAGGATTGAGGAGCGGAGAGAATGTTTGTTAAACGGTGAAATACGGAACGGACGGAAGTCAA
Organism: Triparma verrucosa; assembly: GCA_030267905.1. Classification (NCBI taxonomy): domain Eukaryota; class Bolidophyceae; order Parmales; family Triparmaceae; genus Triparma; species Triparma verrucosa. The sequence continues at coordinate 60,673 of BRXX01000502.1, forward strand.
CTATACGATTTAACTTGACGCGCGATAACCATGAGATCGATCATCGACACGTCGCGTTTACGGTGGTAGGAGTGGAAGCTGCAAACGGCCTCGATAATTCGTTTTGGCTCTGATTTCTTTTGGAGCTTGGAATTCTTTTATTACGTGGGGTTTGGTTATACCACTGCTGTAATGTGGTAGCTATGATGAATCTGAAGGGGCATACTTACGGCGAGCATTTTTCTTATATGTTAATGAAATTATTTTGGGACTATCTGAAAACAAAAAGCAAAAAAAAAAGGGGAAAAACTGGAAAAATGTAGAGTCATCAAACGATGGTGTCAATTGAGAGAAATAAAAAAAGGCTGTAGATTAGAACTTTTTAAAACACATCCCTCCCAAACCCTCTACTTAACCCCTCAAATCCCCCCTTTTAAATAAATCCCTCCGGCACGCTTAACAATTAAACTCCCTCAATCATTTACTTTCCCATAGTAGGCATAACAGCCCCACCAAGGTTCCCCTTATACGTCCAGTTGCTCGTAACGGTTTTAGCCTTAGTAACGAACTTAACCCCTTCCTTCCCATAAAAGTGCAAATCCCCTCTAATGCTCGCCCTAGAACCCGTGAACGAGAAGAACGGCAGAGGAACGGGGATCGGAACGTTAATACCCACCTGCCCGCAGTCGATCTTATGCTGGTACATGCGAGCGGCAGGTCCTGAGGTGGTGAAGATCGAGCATCCGTTGCCGTAGGGGTTGGAGTTCGTTATGGCGATGGCCTCTTCGAGGGTGTCTACGGAGAGGCAGGTTAGGACGGGACCGAAGATCTCCTCGGTGTAAGCGACGTTGGTGGTGTTGGGAACGTTGAGGACGGTGGGTCCGACGAAGTTACCGTTCTCGAAGCCTAGGGGCGAATAAGCGACTGGGGTCAGAATAATGAAAAGAGAACGTTCCACCGACTGGCTCTCGATACTACGAGAGCTCGATAATAAACGTTCGCGACACCTCACCTTCGACCTTGACGCCCCTGCCGTCGATGAGGCACTCCGCCCCCTCGTCGATGGACTGCTGTATGATGTCCTCGCACCTGTAATTAATTGTTAGAAAAGATAAATAAAAAATACTCCAACAACAATTGTTGTTTCACGTCCTCACCTCTTCTTAGCCTCCGGCGTGATAAGAGGTCCAACCTGAACATCCTCATCAAACCCACTCCCAACCTTATACTTCTTCGCCTCTTCAACAACATCCTCAATCCACTCCTTACTCTCCCCCACAAACACCACAACACTCAACGCCATACACCTCTGTCCGGCCGCCCCGAACGCCGCCCCAGCCAACGCTTTAACCACGCTCGAACGGTCAGCGTCAGGCATTATCGTAGCATGATTTTTAGCGCCGAGATTAGCTTGGACTCTTTTACCGTTTCCTGTGCCTCTAGCGTGGATGTATTCTCCAGCTGCGTTACCTCCTACGAAGGAGATCGCTTTGATGTCGGGTGCGTCGCAGATGAAATCGACAGTTTCGTGGGCGCCGTGAACAATGTTTAGGACGCCGTCTGGGAGACCGGCTTCTTGGGCTAACTCTGCTAGCATAATCATCGCGGAAGGATCTGAACATTCATTGAGGTGTTGTTAGCGTTGTCGTTCTCACGTGTAAACACGTTTTACGATGCTCTCACCTTTCTCACTAGGTTTAATAACGCTAGTATTACCAGCAGCTACAGCCACAGGGAACATCCACAAAGGTATCATAGCGGGGAAATTGAATGGACAGATTCCGGCTGTTACGCCGAGAGGCTCGCGGTAGGAGTACGCGTCGATGCCCTTGGAGATGTTACCTATTTTTTTTAATTTATGAAGGATGGTTTTTTTTTTTTTTTGGGGATTTTTTGGGGTTAGAAATTTTTGTAAACAAAGGAGAGGGTTGGGGGTGTTTCTCTAGAAAACCCCATGGTGATGTTAAATATTTACCTTGGGTTTCACCCATCATAAGATGTCCTATAGCGCTGGACATTTCAACGATCTCGAGACCACGGAATACGTCACCCATTGCGTCAGGGATTGTTTTACCTTAGAAAACGAGAATTGTTTGTTAGAGGGTGGTGTGGGGGATGTTAACAGCTTTTGTTGTTGTTTTGTTGTTTTGTTGGGTTTTTACCTTGTTCGAGGGTTATGGATTCAGCGATTTTCATTTGATCTCTTTTAATAAGTTGAACATAATCGAGCATAATCCTCTGTCTCATTTGCACTGGAGTTTCGCTCCATGTCTCGAAAGCTTCAGCGGCTGATGCTACGGCGGCTTCTAGCTCGGACTGCGTTGATTTAGGGACGCGGGTGACTACTTCGTTTGTGGCGGGGTTTGTTACGTCGATGAATTCTGTGGCTGCTGAAGGAGTGAATTTGCCGGAGATGAAGTTCGGGACGACTGAAAGTGAAAGGGATGAAGGAGGGAAGGAGTTAGTAGTAAAGCACACAAGTGTGGGCTGCATGTTGGGCGCTGTCGATCAATAAGGCACATAAGGCACATAATGCACATAATGCACATAATGCACATAATGCATCCTCTCTTTATATCATATTATATATATCAATATTATATATATCAATATTAATCGAAAGTTCATTTAATATTATATCGTAATATTATCGTCATATCTTATACGATGACGTTCATTTTATAGTAGAATAGAATATGAGCCTGACACGGAGGCACGGGTGGAATTGGATTCTGATTTTATGCAGTCTTTTTATAACCTAAAATAAGATCGTTTGCAATAACAATTGTAGTGATTCACCTGGAATAGTACTGAAGGCCCGAGAGGCCCTCAAGCGAGATGCGAAGCGGACGGTGGATAGGGACAACATGGCAAATAATAAAATGTACAAAATCACTGAAATCACTTTTTTTAGCCCTTTGAAGGACAATCGTAAATACAAGCTATCCGAACAGCATAAAACTCGCATAAAACGACTCATAGTACAGTACAGTACAGTTGCGGTTGAACGTTACCGTATAAAAACGTTACAACTCCTTCACATTCTGCACCTTAATCGTCGTTCCCTCTTCTTCCCTCTTCCCTCCTCCTCCGTCATGCCCTCTGTTCTAATCTACTACATCTCCACGTTCCTCCTCTCCCTCCTCCCTGTAATCTACTCCCTCATCCCGCCGCTTCACCCGGTTCTACCTACGAGTGAAATCGTTAAATGCGTTAAGGGGAAACGGGTTAGGGTATCTGATAACGACAGAATTGAGGAGGAGACAAATTGCAAGGTGAGGGATAAGGAAGCGCAGGAGATGTGAGGGGAGATGAAGTGGCTTTTTACGATCGAAGGAGGAAGAAAAGGGATAGAGAAATTGTTTTGTTGTTGTTGTTGTCGTCGACAATGGGATTATTTTGAACGTTCACAACGTTTAATACGTGTTCACCCCTCCCTAAACGTTTGTTTCACCATTGTTTCACGTTAAATCTAACCAAAAAGGTATCCTCCTCTCTCTCTCCCAATCCTCCCCTTCCCCAAAATAAAAGCTCTCAATAATAATCCCCGCCTACAACGAACAATCCCGTCTCACAACCGGCCTAACCGGTCTCCTCTCCGCTCTCTCCACCTCTCCCTTACCCTTATCATCCTTTGAGGTTATTCTATGTAATGACGGTAGCACAGATTCAACAGAATCATGTTGTCTTAATTTTTCAAATTCGAATAATTTAAACCTCTACCTCTTAACATTATCCGAGAACTGCGGTAAAGGCGGTGCATTAAAATCAGGTTTCGAAAGTGCGATAGGTGAATATATATTAATGGCTGACGCTGACGGTGCGACTGATTGGAATGAGTTGCATAAATTCTTTAATATTTTGAGGGAGGATATGAAGGGGAGAGGGGCGGTTATTGGGAGTAGAGCGCATATGGAGGGGAAGGTTAAGAGGAGCGTTTTTAGGACTGTTTTGATGAAGGGGTTTCATGCTGTTGTGAGGGTGTTTGGGAGGACGGAGGTTAAGGATACGCAGTGTGGGTTTAAGATGTTTGATAGAGAGAGTGGGAAGAAGGTTTTTAGGAATGTTAGGTTGTTGAGGTGGAGTTTTGATGTGGAGGTTTTGAGTTTGTGTACGGTTATGGGGGTGGAGGTGAAGGAGGTGGGGGTTAAGTGGGAGGAGGTGGAGGGGAGTAAGTTGGGGGAGGAGGGGTTGGGGTGGGTGGCGGTGAGGATGCTTAGGGATGTTGTGTTTATGAGGTGGGCGTATGCGGTGGGGATTTGGAGGGTTGAGGAATAGAACATATTTTAACTTGGAAATGAAATGAAATTTATTATTATTACCCAATTTCACCCCTTCTGCTTGGTCGAATTCAAGTTTTACAAAGGGTATGCTCACATCGGAGAGGAGTGGCCTGAACACTCACAGCGCCGCCGCTCATTTTCGACGAAGTTACAGCACTCCAACCCTTCTTCATTCATTCATCAAGTGCATGCTGGCTGGTATGATGCTGGACAAAAGATCTTCGATTTCCCTCAGACTCAAAAAACCAAACCTAAAACCTCGTTATTGAGTTCCAATTATTATTTATTATTTATACCACCGGCAAACACACATATATCGCACAAAATAAACCCCTGTCCGCCAACCCCGCCCAAATCCTTCCAGTTAACCTCCCAAACCTTCTTCCTCTGTGTCGACGAGCATCCCCCTCCCCATCTTCCTTTTAGCAGGACCTCCTTCGACGTTACCTCCAAATACCCCCCACAAGCCCCCTTCCCACCTCCACCACACTCCATGGACTTCCAACGAACTAGCTCCGCCGACTCGAACAACCAACCCTCCCAACCAGTCTTCGGCCGCTACAGCGTGACCTCCGAAGAGGGCTCCACCCGCTCCGTCGTCAACGAGTCCAGCTCCCGAACTCTGGGAACCTTCCATGACGACGAGAGCGTCCGCACATCTAGAACTAGCATCGACACCTTCGGTACGAATCCTAACCTCGACAAGTCAACCACACCGAGGAAAAATAATCTCACACCTGCCGAAGGGCTGGGAGAGAACGGGATAGAGTTGGGGAAGATGGGGAGGAAGGAAGCGTCCTTTACACCGCTATTGATGAGCCAGGAGACGTTCGACAATCAAAATAATATGAGAACATCGAAAGGCGTAAGCCTAACACGCTCAAGCGTCCGCGCGTCACTCCGAACGACAAACGGCGGAGATGACTTGGAAATATCTGCGCCGACACTTTTAGCGAGAGCGTCTGCCACCGGAGCGCTACACGGCGCGAACGTTAATTTTGTAGACGACATGGACGGAGGTTATAAAGCTGAGAAGAGGTTGACGGGAATGGGAAACAAGAATGGGAAGGTCGGTGAAAACATAACTAGTAAGGACTTTCTGATGGCCACTCGAAGTAGAATACTCAGCATCAACTCGAGGCGCTATGAAGGTTCCAAGGTCGCCACGGGGATTACATCTGTGCATGAGGGCGTTATCTTGCCTGATAGTCTCTGGTGGAGGTACGACGCAGCGAGGACTAACGCCAAAACTACTACTTGTATCTGGTCTTTCCGCACTATCACCGCTATGCAAATCTAACTCGTCAACGCCGATCTTATCGCAGGGTCAGGAAGGTGATCATGGATCTTACCTTGCTCGCCATCTCCGTCTTTGTGCCTTTCGCAGTCAGCTTCGATGAAGGCACCCTCGACCACGGAGATTACTGGCTAGTTTCTTCAGTCACGGTGAATACGATCTTCATCGCGGACCTGGTGCTGGAGTTTTACACAGCCTTCTACGACGAGGAGATGAACCTCGTCGTCGACAAGAAAGTCATTGCGAGCCACTACCTCCGCCACTGGTTCATCATCGACTTGATAACTTGTTTCCCCGTCATGCTCTTTGCCACCAACGACTCAAGCATCTCGCACTTCAGGCGCGTTGTCGGCTTCAGCATCGCGACGAAGTTGTTGAAGGCGCTGAAGTTCGAGATGGTTTGGCAGGAGCACATCCACAGGCAGTTCATGACGTCACGCCTGCTTAGGGCGATCAGGGTCTCGGCCTATATTCTCATTCTGTTGCACTGGGGCAGCTGCTTCTGGCACCTGATGGGGACGGACGAGGGTCTCGACGAAGGGACGATGACGTGGATTAAAGATGGGGAGCTGACCAGCGCGACTGCGAAGCAGCGCTACGTCGCCTCGCTCTACTGGTGCGTGGCGACTCTTACCAGCGTGGGCTACGGAGACTACACGGCCCAAAATGAGTCCGAGCAGGTGTTCAACATCTTCGTCATGCTCATCGGGTGCGTGGGGTACGCCTTCTGCATCGGTGCGACCTCCAGCTTCATCGCGAACTTCAACGTGAGGAAGAAGCAGAAGGCCAAGTTGCTGAATCAGGTGAGAAGCGAAGCGAAGTGAGCGGCATATCTTCTTTTACTCGTGATTCTAACTCAACGCTCAGCTCGAGAATTTCATGGAAGACGCGAGCCTCCCGCCGCAGCTCAGGGAAAAGTGTAGGAACGCCACCACGGTGGCCGCGCACCACATTTCTTTGGAGAACCGGGCGAGGCAGTGCATGAACAACTTGCCCAACAGCCTCCGGACCGAGATCCAGCTCTTCATGCACAGGAAGGTCATCAGGGACATCAACTTTTTGAGGACGATAGTGGATGTTCACCCTCTCTTCGTCGCCAAGTGCGCGAGCATGATGCAGATCCCCATGAAGGTCAGGCTCGGGGAGCTCATCGTGCAGGAGGGAAGTTCAAGCTCAGACATGTACTTTCTCGTGAAGGGGACCGTCATTGCGGTGAGGCAGGGCTTTCCCATTATGGAGGTAAGAGGCTGCGAGGAGAGAAGCAACGATACATCGCTGCTGCCAAATTATACGCCGTTAACAACACGCACGAACGACCCTCCCTTCTATTGCGACTCGCTTCGCTCGTCGTAGATGCACCACGGAGACTTTTTCGGCGAGCTGGGCTGCCTCCTGGGCAGTACCCGAAGCAGCAGCGTCTACGCGCTAAGCGACTGCGAGCTTTACACCCTCTCGGCCGACGCCTTGAAGCAGCTCAACAGGAAATTCCCGCACATCATCAACGAGCTCAAGAAGATAGCCAAGAACAGGAGGTCGGCGGCAGAGCAGATGCAGAAGCACAAGAAGGCCATAGCCAGCGCGATCGCCACCGCCACCAGGCAGCACGCGCACAGCATCGACGCCTTCGAGAGGCTGAGCGACAGCGACCTGCTCTCCAAGGAGCAGAAGGCGAAGCTAGAGAAGAAGAGGAAGAGCGTGCTGTTTGGCGAGGAGGGAGAGCGGCTCAACAAGTTGGAGAAGGACGTCGCGAGGATACTGACCCTGTTGGAGGCGAAGTTGGCGACGGGAGAAGACATTGAGAAGGTCAAGGAGGAGGAGGAGGAGGAGGAGAAGGAGGAGAAGGAGGAAGAAGTGGGGAAAGGCAGCAGCTAAAATCCCAAATCCAGTAGACAATTCAATAGTAAGTAGTTAGTATAATAAATACGTGTGTCACCAATGACCAATTTTTATCTTTCTTAGAGATCTGCTTGAATGCAAGTGATCACAGCCGTGTTCACAATGTCCCCCACCGTCGCCCCCCTACTCAGGTCGTTCACCGGTTTCCTGAGGCCAAGCAGTATCGGTCCCACGGCGAGGCACTTGGACGCCTGCTGAACGCCCTTGTAGCCCGCGTTGGCGCTCGTCAGGTCAGGGTACGTGAGCACGTTGGCCCTTCCGGCCACCGGATTGCCCTTCAGCTTGACGGCTGCCACGGCGGGGTCAACGGCGGCATCGAACTGCAACGGTCCTTCTATCATTTCCCTTTCCATAAAACCTTCCTTCTCAGCCGTGTCCCTTGCGATTTCGGTCGCCTTTATGACCTTGTCGATGAGCTCGCCCGAATTGGAGTCACCCGTTGCGTACGAGAGCATGGCAACTCTGTCGAGGAACGAAGCGACGAGTTAAAATTTAGAAGTGGTGACATTGAGTGAAAACGAACAACTACTCGTCTCACCTGGGCGAGATGCCGAATTGAATAGCCATCTTCGCCTGGAAGACGGCGATCTCGGCGAGCTGCTCCGCGGTCGGATCAACGTTCAAGGCACAATCGCCGAAGCACTTGACTCCGTCCTGGAGCAGCATGAAGAACGTGCTGCTGACGTTGGACGCCCCGGGCGCCATCTTTATCACCTGCAATGCGGGGCGGATGGTATTGGCGCTGCTGTGAGCTGCACCCGAGACCATGCCGTCCGCCTTGTCCAAGTGCATCATCAACGTGCCAAAGTAATTCACGTCTTCGATTAATAGTCTCCTCGCCTCGATGGCCGTCATCCCTTTCTTCTCCCTCGCCTTGTGGAGAGAATCGGTCAAGACGTCCAGTTCTTCATAAGCCTCCGGGTCGATGACTTCCACCCCGCTCAAATCGACTCCCAGCTTGCTAGCGTGAGCCTTGATGATCGACGGGGTGCCGACGAGCTGGACCTTACAGAGCTTCCTCGTTGTTAAGATGCTAGCCGCCTCGACAACCCTCACGTCATCGCCCTCGGGTAGAACAATCGTCTTCTGTAGCGCTCTCGCCTTGGAGAATATCGAGTGCTGGAATAGCTTGGGGCCGATGTCACCACCGATGCTCCCTCCACCTGCATCATCGACGAACATGTCCACGAACTCCTCGTTCATGTGTTCGTCAAAGAGAGAGCAGGACAGGCTGATCTTCTCGATACTATCGGACGTCAAGAAAACTGGGGCTTCCTTGATGGCGCTCGCAGTGGTCCACGTATCGTCCGCGGTTGCTATGACAGGGATGTTCACGTGCTCCAGGCCGTTCAAAATGTACTGAAGTTGAGGATTAATCTTCTCCTCGTCGTAGCCAGTGAGGACGATGCCGGCGAGCTTTCCAGGGACGTTGACGCTCTGCATTGCCAGGAGCATGGCCATTATGGCGTCGACGCGTGAAACGTGAGTGAGAATCAGCGTCCCCTCTTCCTGATCCAGGTGCTCCATGAAGTCCGCGACCTGCTGGGTGAAGACCTTGATCCGCTTCACGACCCCTTCCCCCGCACTCCCATGAAGGACCTTGGCGTCATTCAAGATTCGCACCACCGTCTCCGTAGTCTTCTTTTCCAGCCTCTCCTCGTAGGGCAATATCGCAATAGGTTTCAGCCCGACATTCGTAATTTCAGCCTTCACGCCGTCAATGGCCCCCCTCACACCGGACACTATCGCGCCAGCTACGTCGACGCTACCCTTTCTGAATTCCTCAGCAACAACGGCTAACTCTCCCTCGTTTCCAGCGTCGCCAATGAGGACGGCCGGAGAATCGAGAGCCTGCGCCATCTGGGCCGCGAAGTTGACCCCGTCAGAACCGAACTTGCTGTTGGAGACTAGGACGAAGTCCTTGTCTTGACAGTACGCCAAATACTTCGTCAAGATCTTTTCATACAGCGCGTCGGTCTGGCCGTGGGCAAGCATGTCCATTGCCTCGTCGGCAGTCACCCCGTACATGGACTCTGGATCGCAGTCGAGATGGAAATGCTCCCTCATCAGCGTGATTTTGTAATCCTCATGATTTGGACCGTCTCGAGCTATGCAACGAAAGTAGCCGCATGTCTCGAGGCGGGCGGAAAATCTCTGCAAGAGTGCAAGTTCCTCGTCCGCGACGTAGCTCCCATCCATTCCGTGGGCGAAGAGGGCTCGGCATTCCTTGTTGGTGTTGGCCTTGTTGTTGCTGTTGTTGGATTTTTTTGGGGCGAGGGCAGATTCTTTTGGAGGGGGCAGAATGTTCGCAGCCTCGACGCTCTGGAGGGAGATGGACAGCTCCTCGTTTGTCGGGATAACGAGGATCTTTGACTTGGAAACGGAAGCTCCGACGTCGAGGCTGTTGGCGAGGTTCTTGGCGGAATCGATTGCGATTCCTATGGTGGAGAGGCCGTCCAAAACATCTGCGCGGAGAGAGGCGTCGTTCTCGCCAATGCCGCCGGTGAAAACGATGGCGTCCACGTCACCGTTCAGCTCGACGATGTAGCTGCCGAGATACTTGCGAATGCGCTGGACGAAAACTTCTCTGGCCAGTTTGGCGTCAGGCTTATCTGAGGAGGAGACCGCACGAAAGTCATTCGAGAGGTTCGAAAGACCCAACAGTCCCGACTGCTTGTTGAGCATATTGTCGATCTCGGAAATCGAGTGGCCCTTCTCGGAGAGGAAGGCGAAGAGCCCTGCGTCTACGTCGCCAGCCCTCGTTCCCATGACCAGGCCCTCCGCGGGTGTCATCCCCATCGTGGTGTCGACAGAGAGGCCGCCCTTGACGCAACACATCGAGGCGCCGCTACCGAGATGCAGGAGGATGAGGTTCGGCTTGGGTTTCGAGAGAACCTTGGCAGCCTCCGAAGCGACGTAGGCGTAAGAAGAGCCATGGAAGCCGTACCTGCGGACGCCTTGGTCGTAGAGGGAGGAAGGAACAGCGTAGCGGAAGGATGAGGGAGGCATGGTAGAGTGGAAGGAGGTATCGAACACCCCGACATGTGGAACGTCAGGAAAGATATCGAGGGCGGCCTCGATGCCCTTGACCGCGGGCGGGTTGTGCAACGGGGCGAGGGTGGAGTAGCCGTCGATCGCGGAGAGGACGGCGGGGGTGATAACAGTCGGTATCGTGAATTTGCTGCGACGACGACGAGCGAGCGAGGAGCAGCGAGCGTGAATACAACTGTAACATGAGCAAGCTACATCTCCGCCTCTCACCTGCCTCCATGCACCACTCGATGACCAACAGCCCTGATTTCGTCAGGGCGGACAGGAAGGTTGCTTGCGATGGCGCGAAGACAATCCTCGTGGGTAGAATTGGGAGCGATCTCAATCTGTTTGCCATCCACGGTGAGTTTCACATCGTCCTTGCCAATCTTGTCGCCCATCCCTGAGGAGAGCAAGGTTCCTTTTAGGTCGGTGGTTTCTTTTGAGCGGTCGACATCGTAGAGGGAGTACTTCAAGGTACTGGAGGAAGGGGATGGGGAGGGGATTTGAGGTAAATGGTGTGAGCTGCGTTTAACTTTGCTTTCAGCGAAAGACTTTCACTTACCTGCTCCCTGTGTTAAAAGTCAGGCAATGCAAGCCCCGGACGCGCTGCCGTTGGAATGCGACAAGACCACCACGAGAAAAAGCGTGTGCATATCTGAATGCGGGTCGCAACATTAAAGTCTTCGTCACAGAAGTTCGTTCCAAAAGATATCTTTCGTGCAAATCTCTGCGAGCTCAATCGCAGAAGATTGTAGGAGGTTTTGGACTTTCATTACGGCCCCGCTATCTTTTACAAAGGGGTTGCAGAAGCCCCCCCCCCCTTTATATTCGATTTCGATATGCAGGCCTTCATGCTGATTTCCGTTTCTATGGTTTTGGCATTGGTTTCTGGATCGTCCGATCTGTCTTCCGATGTGAAGTGGCTGACATATTTGAATGCCGACAACATGAACCAAGGCAAGATCGGACAGTCCCTGAGCAGCAAATTGACTTCTGCAGATGAGTGCGCCAAGGCTTGCATTTCGATGCTCGGAAGTGACCCCACTAGCGGCTGCACTTCCTATACTTTTTACCATGTTGATTTTCATGTGAAGAAGTTGCAGGGCAAGTGTTTCGGAGACACCACGGGGTTCTGGTCGCCGGAGTACTCCTCGCTTGAGGACCCCGGGATTTACGGCGGCGTGACGAGCGGCCAGAACAATCCCTCGAGCTACGTCACAAACTGCTCATCTGTGGACGATTGCAGGTGAGAGAGAGAGTGTACGAGGAGCGAAGCGACAAGCCAACTACAGCATCATTCTAACTCAAGAACGCCACAGTGCTAATGGGATTTGCTCCGCCGAGACGAAGACCTGCGAGTGTTTCCCGCAGTGGATGGGAAAATACTGCGGGCAGCTGAACTTTGTTCCCACCTCCAAGACGGCGGGCTTACAGTCCACTGACGAGAACGGCAGGGTGAGCAGCTGGGGCGGAAGCGTGCTTCGTGGAGACGATGGTAAGTACCACATGTTCGCGGCGGAGATGACGCACAACACGGGCATCGTCGTTTGGATGAGCAACTCTCGCATCCGCCACGCCGTCAGCGAAGACGGCGAGAACTTCGTCTCAAGCGATGTCACTTCGCCGGTCTGGGGACACGAGCCCACTGCCGCAAGGGCACCCACGGGCGAGTACGTCGTTTTCTTCACCGCTAATTTTGAAGAAATTCCCTGCTCAGGGGCGGAGTGCAAGAATTCTGACAACGGCAACACGGTCGTGGACGAGGAGCACTGCTTGCCAGATACTCAGTGCAGCACGTATCCTGATTTGCTGACTTACATGATTTACGCCAATGACCCGACAGGCCCTTGGTCTGAACCAGTCCTGATTCCCACGGGCGACTTTGGATCGATCGACACAAACTTGGCGCCGATGATCATGGACGACGGAAGCTTGATCGGGCTCGGGCGCCCGCCTTACATTTGGAGGGCAACGAACTGGAACGACACTTCGACGTACGAAGTGGAGGCGGTCGACGACACAGTTATGGGCGAAGACCCGTTCCTTTACGTTGACCCCAACAACAACGACAGCAGCATTCTTCACGGCTTGTCACACGCAGGAGGGTGGGACTCGAGGGGCGGCCACGCCTGGAGCCTGGACGGGGGCAAAACGTGGAAGAGTCACGAGGACATCGCGTCGTACGGAAGCCTGATCGAGTACACCGATGGAACGGCTGGAATTTTGACCAGAAGGGAAAGGCCACACCTGATCTTCGACAAGAAGGGGAACTTGCAGGCGCTCACCAATGGAGCTACTCTTGATCCGTGCACTCACCCTGAGTACTGCGATAAGGATTACTGCTTCACGGCACTGCAGAACTTGAACCAGGAATAAAGTATTGTAGTATTGGTTGTTTTTACATAATATAAAGTTGCAATTTATTTTTAAGTAGAACGTAGGTGGGCTACTACCGCGGATACATCATGGCCATAACTAATGTTAATGTCGGAGGGGACTAGCTTGAAGCAGTCCCTGAAGACATTGGCACCAAACTTTTGAAGCGAGTCTGGGACCTTCATCTCTCTTAAACTTGTGCAAACCTGGAAGGCTTCATAACCTAATTCTAGGACTTTTGTGTGAAGGAGATCAACCTTTTCTAGACTTTCACAACAAGCGAAGGAGCTATAACCAATTGAGGGTTAGGGTTAGGGTTAGGGTTAGGGTTAGGGTTAGGGTTAGGGTTAGGGTTAGGGTTAGGGTTAGGG
>BRXX01000503.1:0-85986 GCA_030267905.1 Triparma verrucosa
AACCCTAACCCTAACCCTAACCCTAACCCTAACCCTAACCCTAACCCTAACCCTAACCCTAACCCTAACAGGGGGTTGGAAACGGCAGGAGCGGCGAAAGATCCCGGGGCGGCGATGGGAGTAATTTTGCTTCATTTCATTTGACTCTAACGTCGCAGTGTGTTCTTGACGCTAAAATGAGGACGGAACAATATAGTATCAATGACATAAGGCGCTAATAAAATGTTTGTGATCGTTCGTGTGATGAATTATCGATACCAATTGATGAACCTGATTTTGGTGATTTGGCTGCGAAAAGTTGGTCGATATTGTAACTCTTACGCTCACGTTCATAGTTCGTTTATGCCCTTCCTTTCTTCTTCCTCCTCCGCTTTAACTTTTTTGCTCCTCTCTTCCCTTCACCTCCCCGTGATAATCTCCCTGAACCCTAACCCTACTATCTGTAATGATTACGCAACACGCCTTCCCTCCTCATCAGTTCCTGAACCTCTCGTCTACGATACCGCCTTGAACCCCTCCCCACCTCCATCATCTCCCGATCGCCCCGTGCTGTTCCGTGAGCGCAACGGCTGGTGTCCGTACTCTGAGCGTGCCTGGCTAGCCTTCGAGCTGAAGCGTGTCGATTACGACACCATCCTAATCGACAACATGGGCGGTCGGCCGAGTTGGTACTCGGGCACTACTCCTCAGGCGATGATAGAAGGGGACAAGATCACGGAGTCCCTCGACATTGTGAAGCGAATTGACGCCTTCAAAGGACAGACTGAAAACACCCCGACACTTTATCCGAAAGATAAGGATAAGAATGTCGACGAAGTCATATCCCTCTTCAAAGACGTCTTCCCAAAATTCACCAGGCCTAGCTCTCGCGCCGCGTTCTTGTTCCGGAGCGGTGGCATGCCAGTCGAGCGTAAGACCTTCGAGCGGACTTTGTACGAGACCGACGAGCTCCTGAAAAAGACCGACGGACACTTTTTCTGCGGCGAGGAGGTGACGGCGGCTGATGTTGCCTGGGCGCCATTTTTGGAGCGGTACGCTGTCCAGCTGCCAGCTCTACACGACGGGTTGCGGCCCAGGGACGAGGAGAGGTGGCCGAACCTAAGTCTCTGGTACAAGGCGATGGAGGAAAAGGTAAGGACTTTCGAGGAGCGATTTCCATGTATCCATAATTCTAACTCGCCAATTTTCAGGTCCCTGCATACCCTTCCCGCGTTCAGGGAGATGCCGAGAGCTGGCGGCGGGTCCTAATGCAGCAGGGTGAGTAGCTGCGACAACGATTTTGTTGCATTATATTTTATATATATATATTCTAACCCAATCTCGACGCTCGTTGCAGGCTTCGGGAACGAGGCTGGATTCGAGAAGCTGCTTGAGGCAGCGGCGGACGAGAGGGGAGATTCTTCCTCTTGCTGGCCCATGTTTGCCGAGGGCAGGCAGTGGCTTGCGAATAGTCCGCGAGAAGAGGCTGCAGCGAGACTGCTCCGCAACAAGGGTCCCATAATCGCGGACGCAATCAGAAACGGCGGGGCGAATTGCGACAGCGCTGAGGAGGCGCTCAGCGGAATAATTTCAGGACTTGTTGACGGCGTGGAGCTTAAAAATAGCGAGGAAGCGGTGAAGTTGCACACCTTCCTGTGCGAGCGAGTCTGCATCCCACGGGACATGGGATTCTTACCCGCGAGGGCAATGCGGGATTTGAAGTAACAACGACCAAAACGAATATCTTTATATAAATATTACATCATAAAACTTCATTACGTTAACATACAAAGTATCACACACGCACACACACAACAATCCTCTTCCCCCCTTCACTCTTCACTCCTCCTTATTCGCCCTCCTGATCGCCCTCTCAATACACTCCGTAACCTCAATCGGTCCCTTCTCCTCCCCCCACCTCGCCGGAATATGAATATCCAAGAACTCCGCAAGATGATCAATAAACGCCCCCGTCTTCCTCAGCACCGCCTCGATGTTATTGTGCCCAGCCCCGAGGACCCAGAAAGGCTTAGCCCTCCACTTGGGGTCTAAGTTCACCCAGAGCTCTTGACCGTGCCAGAAGGGTACGACCTCGTCCTGCGTACCGTGAATAATTAAAACAGGGCAAGCTATCTCCGAGACCTTTCCACCGGGAGAGAAAGCGTACGGTTAGATTTACAGCCGACGACGCAGGGGGGCGTTTCGCTCTCACCTTGTCAACATTACAAAACTTATCCCCCGCCAAGCTGAACCTAAAATTAAACGCCACCCTGTAAGCGCTCAACAGAGGGCTCTGCAGTATGATCCCCGCGACACTACGACCCTCCTTGGCTGTTTTGGCTGCTAAATAACATGTTGGGCCGCTCCCCAAACTTAAGAAAACCAATGTTCCACGAGTTAGCTTATAATGTTGTCCTGAACGGATGTGTTTTCATCTTATATCTCTCCCTCTCCCCTCCCCTCACCTCCTCCCATAAAGCACGATACTCTCCGGCCTAACCCCTCTCCCAACAGTCAAATACTCATAAGCCGCATCAACATCTCTATAAACTTTCTCCTCCCCCGGTTTCCCCTCCCCGCATTTCCCGTACCCCGTATAATCATAGCAGAAAACGTTAACCGATAAAACCCTAGATAAGTCAATGAACCAATCGTATATCATACCTAAATCTTCCGCGTTACCGTGAGAGAATAAAAGGGTTGTGGAAGCACCGCGGTCGATGTAGAAGGCGGGGATGCGGGAACCGGAGGAGGTTGTTAGGTAGATGTGACGGGAGGGGTGGAGGAAGGTCGGGGGGGGAGGTTGGAAGAGGAGGGTGGAGATTGATTCACCCATTTGTTTTGAGGGGGGAGGAGGAAGGAGGGAATTTGTAAATCTTTTTTAGGGGGGTGTATAAGGTGTGTTAGTCGTATTTAAATGATGACGAGAAGTTAAAATCGTCAAAGTAAAGTAGTTTCGAAGCTTTCGTAGTTATCGAAAAGAGAGACGTTCTACTCGCTTACAACAACTGTCACAATAAAGCTAGCTAGACTAGCTAGCGACGGCGACCGATTGTACAATGACAGTCGATGGCCTATGGCTCTCACTAGACGGCTGTGTCATTAGTCTGTTTCATGGTATTGTATTGTCTTCATCGTCATTGTCATTGCGAATCTCTCTTTTTATATATTAGTAGTACTGTATATTATTTAGAAAGTCCACGTTCGCCATCTAAAGCGAACGATAACGTTGTGGTGATGAATGGTTGGATGACTCACTATAATATTATTATAATTATGACGTTATTGAAACGTTATTAGTTTACAGGAAAATGCTAAAAATTTCAAATGATTTTGCTGAAAAACATTGTTCTTATATTTAATTCCTGAAATACTACGAATACGAATACGGTACGGTACGGTACGACACGGTACGACATACGATACAATTTATGTCTCAATGATAATAGTTTACTGCTCATAAATGACGTTATTTATGTTCAGAAATGACACTGAAAGGCTTGGACAAAGAGGACGAAGAGGAAACGACTTTTACACAAACAAGGGTTAAAGGTTATCAACCAACCAGCTACCGGTAGTCCCAAATGTTGTAACACCGATAGCTGCTACCGATAGCTGCTACTGGTAGCTGTTACCGTCCGCGTGCTGGTTATTCTACGTTCGCTATCAATTATTTATGGATGACTTGCGGCAGCAGCTCCGGCAGCGGCCAGCGTTTTACAGTTCATTCATTTGTTCATTCATTTTCGTGGACCAAGCCAAGTCTCCCCTCAAAGAGATCGTCGTCATTCGGACACCTACTCATCATAAATGATCATAACCGTAACGATTCATTTATAACTCTAACTCATCATCATAACTATCACTATCACCATCACCATCACCATTACCATTACCACAGTAACTTACCGTAGGTCCCTTCACATTAACCTGCGCTACGCTTCTGAAATGTCCTCCCCCTCCCCCCTCCCTCCTTCAACCTCCCCCCTCTCCCTAAACCGTCTCGGCCTAATAACCTTAACGTCCTCCCCTTCAATCCCTAAATCAAGCACCTTAACACACATAGGTTCAACGAAAGTAGGGCATTTAGAATACGATAAAATCGTTGAATTGACGAGAGATAAAAAGGTAAGAAAACTTTAAACGTCAACAATACAACTCGTAACAATTCTCCCCCTTTATAATAAAAAAGTAAGATTAAATCCTCGTCTACAATTCTAACACGCTCTCTCTACAGCCCTCCGATTTAAAATGGCGTCATCCATCATCTTCAGTCCTTAAAATCCGAAACGCTCTAGCGACACCTAGACACGTTAGGAAGCTCCGTTCCGAGGGGGGGGGGAAACACGGGAAGGGTGTGGTTAGGTTTAGTCCTATTTTTAGGGGGTTTAAGGGGGAGAAGGAGGTGAGAAATTATGCAAAGGGGGGGGGGGAGAATAAGCGTTTAGGGTGGTGGAACTGGTGGTGGAGGGGTCAAGGCGTAAGGGTGGGGGAGGTGGACGGTGGTGGAGGTGGGGATGGGGATGGTACGAACCTTTCAACCTGTTGTAGGTGTCGGAGGGTTCCGAGCCCGCTCTGGTCTTGGTTCCTGAAACGGCAGCCGATGGGTCCGACGCTGAACCCCTTCACATACCGTACATTCTGTAGACGTGTATTTTTTTTCGCTGCTGCCAAGATCTAACCCTTCACCGTTCTCTTTCGCTTCCTAGAATAATCCCTCTCCTGCAACCCCCGCACCTTCCTCAACACCCTCCTCAAAAGCCCAACCCTCTCCCTTTCCTTCCCCTTCAACCCCCTTCAACCCTACCTCCGACCTCCGCTCCTGCATGCTCTCCCCCTCCTGGACGATCGACCCCGGAAGTCTAAAAACTCCTAAATTCAAAATAAGGCAGACATCAGGACCTTTCGTAACCGAAGGATCTCCGACCGCAGATCCTCATGATAAAACAACGGTCGAAACTACGCAAGATATTATTGAGGAGAATTATGATCCTGTTAAATCGGCGATTAAGTGTATATCTGATTCGTCCATTCGAGAATCGTCGTCTTCTCCTAAATTAATCAAAGATACAAAGTCACAGTCATTCAGAAGTGACGGTCCGGAGTCTTCTCCTTCATTACGACAGTCGGTTCAGGCATCTTCTGCGACCGCTCCTGAGGCTTTGAAATCGGAGACGAAACAGACGTACAACCCTACGGTCGTGGGGTTAGTGGGCAATGTGGAGGAGTGCCCTTCTGTGAAAGCCCCTGCCGAAAAAGAATCAGAGACATCAAAATACCATGACGGAGAGGAGCACGTGAGTTCCTTTGAGAGTCCCTATAACGTGGGGTTAGTGGGTAATGTGGAGGAGTGCCCCGCTCCCGCCCCCCTGGGGTTAGTGGGCAATGTGGAGGAGTCAAACCCCCCTCCCGCCCCCCTCCCCTCAAAATCATCCACCCCCAACCTCCGTCCCGCCTCCTTAACCTCCTCCGTCCAACCCTTCTCCCCTCACTCCGAACCACCGTCAGTCCTCAAAGCCATAAAATACCTCTCAAACCTCCCCAACCTTCCCCTAACAACCCCCTCCAAAGACATTGATAAAAGTTACCTAACAACCAGAAGTCATAGGAGCTACCGTAGCCTTGAATTCACAACCCCAGGAACAATCTTCGGTACCCCTGTAGAAATTCCGTCCCCCCCCTCCTCCTCCTCGTCGTCGTTCATAATCTCTCCTTCAAAGTTAAAACTCTCGTACATAAAATCATGCCAATCGGCAGAAGAACTTGAGGGTATAATAGGTTTGTTGGAGGTTGAGCATGGTGGGAGGTTTAAGAATTTGATTAGAGTTGCGACTAAGAGGTATACTGACATTGTTAGTGGAAGGAAGGTTGAGGAGGAGGAGGAGGAGGAGGATAAAGAAGAATCTTTTTACGTTTACCCTGACTCAACTTCCGTCGATCAATCTGTAGTTCTAGACGTGGAGGTAAATGTTTTGAGGAGTTTGAAGGAGGAGGAGGTTGAGTTGAGGAGGGGGATGGTTCAGGATGGGAGGCAGAGGGGGGGGGAGGGGGAGGAAGAGAACGAAATGCCCAGGGAGGAGGAGGCGAACGATAACGTGGACGCTGACGCAATCGTTACAAACCCCCCTCAACCCCAACACCAACCGCAACCGCAAACTCAAACGCGAATCTGCATGGGCTGCGAATCCCTCCGTTCCAAGCTCGTCCGCACCGTCCCCTCGTCCGTCGCCGAACGCCAGCTCAACGACCTCCTCTCACTCCAGAAGGAGAACGACTCCAACAAAATCCTCATAAAAAAGCTATCCTCCAGCCAGCCCCAGGCTTGCGCCCAGTGCGCCTCAACCCTCTCCGCCCTCTCCTCCCTAAAATCCCTCAAGCTCTCCCGCGACGCCGAGGCCGACTCCTGCATCCAATACCTCGAATCGTCTCTCCTCACCCTCACCCGCAAGCACGAGAGAACTTCCCGCAAGCTTCTCGCGTCCCGCTGCGCTTTATCAGCCCGTCAGAAGCTGGGAGAATCGGAGAACGAGGAGAACTCACGACTCAAAAATGACCTCGAGATGTCCTCCTACCTCCTGTCCATGAAGAACAACGAAATCGCAACCTTAACCACGAAGCTTGAGGATGAGATATCTCGTTTCGAGGATAATATTAAATCCTTCGACTCCGAGATCGAGGAGAAGAATGCGGTCAAAAAGGAGCTAGAGAAGACGAAGGAGGAGGTGCGAATGGCGACGGAGAGGTATGAGAGGAAGTTCGAGGACGCTCAAAAACTTAACGACGAAGTCGTTCGTTTAAAAGGCCTCCTGGTGACAGCCTCTCAAAGCTCCTCCTCCTCTCCTTCCCAACCCCAACCCTCCCTCTCCGCCGACAAAGAAGCCACCTACCGTCTCGAGATATCCTCCCTCCACACCCAACTCCAAAACGCCGGCACCCGCGTCTCAATGGAAATCTACAAACTCGCACTCTCCGACCTCGATGACCTTAACAAGGAAGCAAGGGAGAGAGAGAAGGAGAAGGAAATCCTCGAGGAAAAATGCATGAAATTAGAAAGAGAAGTAATGAAAATCAAGGGTAAAAAGCCTCCCACTCCTCCAAAAAAATCAGGAACGCCTCACCGTACATCCGTCGCTGCGCCTCTAACGACTCCCGTTCCACCTTCAACTTCCGCACCTTACCGTACTCCGTTGTCATCGTTTGGTTCACGTTCTGAGTTGACAGCGCGTTTAAAATCCGTCAGATCGTCAGGTAAAAAGCCGACACTCAGACCTGCACCGGCTGCGGCGGCTTTTGATAGGAGGAAGAGTCCGAATTTGAATAAAGCTTTTATGGCGAGTAAGCAGAGGAAGGTTTTTAGGAAGAGGTTGGGGAAGGAACTTGAGAAGGAGAATTGAGGCGAAAGCATTTAGAAGAGGAGGACAACCCTTTTACAATACAAATATATTACACGTCTCTATTTCACAATATACACACACTGCTTCTTCACCATAGTCCAGCCTCCGCCATCATCTTGCTGTACTTGTTTCCCTTCCCATCCGTTCCTCCCTTCCCTTTGTAAACTCTCTTCGGCCCCACCGTCAAATCAATCCTATTAAACGTGTACCTACAAAACTTGGCCTCCCTCTTCCCTCCCCCCGCCTCCTTCGGCAGCTCCCCCATCAACCTCCTCTTCTTATACTCGTCCCTCTCACAGCACAACGTGTAACAGCTCCCCTTCAAACTCTCCAACCTAACCCAACTAACTTCCGTCTCCATAAAAAGCTCGTTATCCCTATCAATGGCGTCCTCCCCGAACTCTGTCCACCCGCTGAAACCCATATTCTTCAACTCGGCGTAACTATAAAAGCAGCACACAGCCGCGAAATTATGCCCCAAAGTATCGCAGCAAACAGCCTTCAACTGCGCGTACTTCAACTTCCTACCTCCATGTCTCGGAATGATTAAAGGACCCCTCTCGAACTCATTTACGTCAAACGTAACAGCTGTCTTCTGCTTATCGTCGTTGGATATAATGGATTTAACGCTCTGGTAAAATTTAATTGGGGGGACGGGACCGCGTGCGGATATCACGTCGAGGCATATTGGACATTTAGGGTTTAAGGGAGCGTGGTGAGGGCAGAGTAATGTTGGGACGCCGTCTGGAGGGGCGAAGGGGGGGACGAGACGGAAGTTACCGAAGAACTCGACTTGGAGGTTTTGCTTTTTTAGGTGGGTGGTTATGAATTTTTGGACGTCGGATTTTGAGTGGCCCATCAAAATGTGCTTTTTAACGGACTCGGGGTTGGGGTAGGTTTTGCTGCAGCCTGCTACGGGGCAGACGTAAGGGGCGGCGTTTCCTACAATCTTGTTCTTTGAGACTTTCCAAGGTATGTCGGAGGGGAAGACGCTCTGCAAGTACTGGTCGGTCATGGGGGTGGAGACGCCGAGGCGGGAGCGGAGCTGGTGCTGCTTCTGGTGGGCAGCGACGCTGGTGGCGCTCATGAAGACCTGACCGCAGCCGGGGAAGCCGCAGATGAACCCCTTCACGGTCCTTTGCGGCTGGTGGATGATCTCGTCGGGAACGGGCCTTGGGAGCTATGGAGGGTTGTTGTTAATGAATTCGAGTTAGAATTGTGTGGCGGTGGTAGCGCTCCCTCGGTCTCGCTAACGCTCGGGCTTCGCTTCGCAGAGTAGAGCAGTCGCCGTTCCCCCCCCCCCCCTTGCATTTCCTTACCTTCCTTATAATGTGACCTGTCCGGAACAGATTCTGCATGGACATTGGACGGAGGTCGCTCTCACTAGCCCTCCTGATCAGCTTGGAGGGGAATTTCGTGTTCATGGCGTCGGCTGTCTCGTCGTAGTCCAGCGACAGGGTGAAGTAATCGCGCAAAGTCATCTTGCGCATTTGGTCCGTGATGTTGAATTGCGACGAAAGGGACTCATTGTCGGACTTGTCGGAAACCTTGGAGAACCTGCTCCCGGTCTTGCTAAAGTTAAATGTCTTGCTCTTAGTGGTGGAGGAGCTCAGGTTGGAGGTGAAGGAGTGAAGAGAGTCGGCCCCTCCGAGGGAGTCGGCGTCGTCTACAATTTGGACCGTTTTCTCTTCATTCGCCACGTCTAACATGTGCCGTTCGGCGGCAACGACTCCGAGGGTCTTGGACGCCAGCTCGCTCTTTCGCATCTTCTTCCTCTCCTTGTCGGTGATGGGACCGCTAACGTACGAGTTCTCGTCAGGGGGGATGCCCATATTCATGGGAAGCCTGTGCTCCCTGGCGGACATGGGCTGTTCATTCTCCTTGATTTTAGCAATCACGTGCTTCTTGAACTTCTTCTTCTGCCTATCCTCGTCTTCGTTGACGGTCTTGGACGTGGCCTTGGTCCCGCTAGCTCGGTCGTGGAAGCCCAATTTTCGAAGACTCTCCTCAAGGAGCTTGGCGCGCTTTGGGTTCGGCAACATGGAGGATTCCATCTCGGTCCTTTTGGCCTTGGAAATCGGAAGGTGCTTGTTGAGCTTTCCGGTTCGAATGTCCTTGCACAGCTTCCTCCAGTGGCGCTCGAGGAAGACAATGAAATTGAAGCAGAAGTTGACGAATGCAATGTCGTCCTCAATCAGCTTCAGCTTCTCGTCTCTGACCTTGTTGAAGATATGTAAGTAAAGGTCTACCGCCTTGGTGGTCAAACGGAGCTCGCCGTCGCTGATGAGCGGGATGGGATTCGTGATCTTGAAGCCCTTCTCGAGCTCGGTCAAGGACTGCTCGCGCTTCTTGAACGTTTCGTTCGCGTAGCTGACCAGGTGGTTCTCGTGGTGGATCATCTTGACGCTCTCGGTGTAATGCGGAGCGTGCTGCGACTTGACCATATGGTTCAGATTCTCGTACTGCTGATGCTTGATACTGTGAAAATGCTGATCCCTGTTGGGCAGGGCATGGACATCCTTTTCGACGTGGTGTTCTTGCCTGTCCACGAGCAGCTTATCGTGGGGCTCGAAGGCCTTGATCATCTCCTCCGTCTTGGCCCTAATACGAGCCGGGTGCATGTCTTGTTCCTTCTCCTCGTACTCGTCGTGGATATCCGACATTTTGCCAGTTCGAAGTAGCAAGCTCCGGTTGCTTTCCTTGTGCTTGTGCGTGGGCAGCATGGGAACCTCAGGGAAACTGGAAGATGGCTGGAAGTGCTTCTTGGGCGGAGGGGGAGGATTCGGCGGGGGGGCGTTCAAGATCTGCTGCATGGTGATGCCCCCATTCTGGGCCATGGCCATGGCCACGGGGACGTTCGACTTGCCAACGTTGGCGAGGCGCATGTCCTTCTCGATATCGTAGCGGGTGAGGTTGAGCACCTCGTTGAGGGTCTTGCCCTTGCCAATTCTTGCGGGCTTCTCTAGGTCGGGGCGCTTCTCCTTCTTGAAAATATTGTCCATCTGGTCCTTGGTGATGACGCCGTGGGCGTACTCTTCGTCCAAATTCGGCTCGGGGACCATCTCGTGCGCGGTGATGTACGCGCCACAGGTGCAGACGTTGGGAGAGGCTATCTGCGGGTGGAATTTAGAGCAGATTACGAAGCCGTGCTTGACGCACTGGCCATACGATATACAGTCGGCGCATATTAAGCGGCCGTGGACGGCGCAGGGTTTCTGGTGGCGCTCGGCGAAGCGGAGAAAGCGGTGGTAGTCTATCCAGCCATCGTTGTGGTGGTCAAATCGGTTCGTCAGGGCCGTCTGCTCAGAAACCAGCAGCGGGCACCCAGCATTGTCCCACATATCCTGGAGCGCTGAGGAGAAGTCTATTCGAGAGACTTGTCCGCAGGCGTCGGGGTCGTACTTTCGGAAGAAGCTCTCGCCCGGGACTGACTCGTCCTTGGACTCCTCCGGGTGAAGAGCCAACCTTTCCAAGTCCTCCTTCAGGGAGGCCTCCTCCTCCAACGTTTTGAAATGATCTGACCTCTCCGTCATGCTCATGCCGGCTAGCGAGCCGCTCTTGATGGTGAAGGTGCGGGTGCCGTAAAACGTCTTGGGGAGGAGCGTGTCGAACGCCTTCTTGGGGAGCGTGGGTGCGAGCCAATCCCAGAACAGTTGGATAGACTGGCGCTCGTAGTAGACCCTGCACCTGGCAATGAACACGAGGGCGAACCGCTGCATCACGAGGGCGGCGGCGTTCCACTCTCTTCTTCTGCGCTTCACAAATGCCACCGCAAGGGAGCGGCGAATCGTAGCCTGCAGAACGGTCGCGTTCGCGGTTTTCCATGCGTGCATGCGAGACAGGTGATCGAAGCGTCGCCTGCCAATCCTCCCCCGGTACTTCTTCTGCAAAATGACCGAGGCCCAGGTCTCCCTCAGGACCTGCGCCTTGCGCTGTCGCACCCGGAGGCGAGTCACGAATCCCTTGGCGTAGCGCTGGAGGGTGAGGTGACCCCACTCCTCGTGCTCGTGCTCGTGCCTGACCTCGAGGGTCGACTTGACGGCGTACATGAGGGCATTGGCGACTGCCCTGAGACCTCCACGCTGCAGTACCTTGGCAGCCTTCTTTCTCTTGACGGCCTTGCGAGCGAGCATTCCCCTGCACAGACGAATAACCAAGTTGACCGCCGCCACGGTGTTCTTCTTGATCTCCTCCACCTCCTCCTTCTGGATGTAGCGGCGGGCGATCTTCTGGATGCTGACGGCCGCATAATGTCGCTTGAGCGCTAGCCTTTGCCTTCGAATTCGGTCGGCTTCGCACTGGCACCAGTACATTCGGTAGTTCTTCTGAATTCGGGTCGCCATGGAGTTGCCCGACGCTTCAATCTTAACATTTTGCTTGCGGAGCAGAAGGTACTTCTTCATTTTTTGCTGGACGCCCTTTGGCGGTATGGGGGGGATGTAAATTGCCGACGGGTCCTCCATCTCAGGAGCGCCCGGGGGCCTGAGGGGGTGCGAGAGCTGAAGGGGGAGGGGGGGTTAGAATGAATGAATGAATGGAGCTTTGGAGAAGGAAAACTGGGAATTGGATGTCTTACCTCCTCCTCTATGGTCATAATCTTCTCCTCCTCCTTGACGCGCTTCTCCATTCCCGGAAAAGGCAAATTGTGCTTAGGCGGCGGCTTGCCAAATTTACTAACGTAGTGAGCAACGCACAAACCAAACTCGTTAGGGATTGCAATTCGCTTCTTCGAAGCGTCTGCGTCCTTGTGTACCATCGCACACTCCTCCAAGTGCCAGCCGCACTGCTTGCAAAGGGCTCTGGTGTCGGGATTTCTAAACACTTTGTTGAGGCAGGAAAGGCCTCTCTCGGCGATAATTGCCCTATTGGGCTTCCAGTCGCAGACGGTGTCCTCGTTGAGGGCGTCGGCATTTTCTGTCTTCTTGCCTCCTAATTTGGAGAGGCCCTGGACGTTACGCCCGGCCTTGTTGACTCCAGGGATGCGGAACTTTGGAAGGTGCGGAGGGGGTCGTTTTACCTTCTGAACGAAGCACTCATTGCAGAGGGCGTATTCGTTTGGCTGCGGTGAAGGCGGGGGGGGGATATTATTTTTTATTAGAGGGAGCAGGGAGGGGTGGGGGGAATTCGGGAGAGACTCACCTCCTTGATCTTGACCAAGTGATCGCCGTGATTCTTATTCGGGTCCAAACAAAATTTCGCGTGGTAATGACAGAAGCTAATTTGTTCCGGCACCTCGGCTCCGAATTCGTCCTTGTAAGTCCTCCAAGGGTGCTGCGGGAAGAGTAAGTTTCATGCTCTGAAAAAGAAGGAAAGAACCTGAATAAATCCCAATATGCTCTCACCTGCAACTTCGCATTGTTACACATATGATCCACGCCCTCGTCGTTCTCTCCCCGCCACTTACAACCCTGGTGTTTTTTGTCCCTCTTGGCACCGCCTCCTTCGTCTTCATTGTCCCCCACGTTGGTGGAACCGTGCCAGTTAATCTCCTGCCCAAAGTCTATCACCATGTTCTTCAACTCGTACTTGCGCTGCTCATCGAAGATCCTACGGATCATCAACTAGGTGATGGGATGGGTGCGAGTGTGTGTTAGCCTCGCGTACACGACTTCTACCTATGTTTAGTTTAAATAAGATTATTGCCCTCACCTTCTTCCTGACATGACTTTCCACCCCCGACGTCGCCCCCGTAGTCAGTCCCTGTTCCTTCGCCTCCTTCTCCAACCTCTTCGTCTTCTGCCTCATGGTCTCGTAGTTCCACAGCCCCTCCTGCCTCATCTGGTACTTGGTGGCGTTGAACTGGTGAAAGTCCATGGTCGTGTCGGCCATCATTTCAGCCAAACCTTCGTCGTGGAGGCCTTGATCTAACAGCTCCTTCAATTCTTTACACCGCGCAACCTCGGCCTGCATACCCTTAATATCGTTGAGCTCGAACATCGCCTCGTTCGCCTCCCTGTAAGCCGCCGTGAAAGGGACCATGGAGAGGAGGGTTTTGGCGAGGGATGCCTCGACCATGGCATCAGTAACTTCCTCGTCTGAGGCTTCGGAGTCGGTGACCCATTCGTAGGAAGATCCGGAGGATCCAGATGAGGACGAAGCGTCCTCCTTGGGGAGGGGGGGCGGTGGGGGACATGGGGGGAGGGGAGGGCAGCAAGGGAGTGAGAAGATGAAAATAAATCATTTTTGGAGATGCCTGCCGCCCCATTCAAAGCGCAAATCTCACCTCCTCGGCTGTCTTCTTCGACCTTCTATCAACCTTGACCATTATCCCCTTCCCTCAACCTAAGAAGCCGTAAAACTTCCTTCAGAACCTATCAAACTTGTCCCCTAGGCAGGTAAACCTTTCGAGAGTTAATTGTAAACAGCCTCTATTCAAAACCTCGTTCGCGCAAAACTCTCGCAATCGCCGTTTTGCGGCGAGGGTCAACAGACGACAGGCAAAACAAGTGTCGCCTGATATATCGCGTGACGACCCTGGTTGAAATTCGGCCAGCCAAAATGAAATGATTCATAGCGCTGGCAATCATATCAATTTTTTCAAATCATTCACAGTGTACGTCGAGGTGGAGGATCGCCGCAACCGGTTTCCACGGTACACTCCTACGTCTGTCGCCTTACATATGTCGGCTAATCTTAGCGTGAAAAGTAATCCAGGATCGTCGCTCGTGGCCGCCCATCACGATGAATCATTGTTGGTTGGTCAGGGACCTCAACGCGTACCTGAACGCGGCTATTTGTTTGTTCGGAGGCATTCATCACTTCTAACTCTACGATTCACGCACTAACTACAGTCAACAGTAGCGACAACTAGCCCACACTAGCCCACTAGACCTTCACACTAGCCCACTAGCCCTTGTCCTCCCTCCACATTCACAATGTCTACGCCCGAAATCCCCAAAACCCCCCTCCAAAACTCCTGGACTCTCTGGTACGACAACCCGCGCCTGCAGAAGCCCAACGAAACCTGGCTCGACAACCTCAAGAACTGCTCCACCTTCTCCACCGTGGAGGACTTCTGGTCCGTCTACAACAACGTGAAGCCCGCGGGCTCCATGGGCTGCAACAGCAATTACCATCTATTCAAGGAGGGCATAATGCCGATGTGGGAGGACAAGTCCAACAAAGAGGGCGGAAAGTGGATCATAACCATCCCCAAACAGGACTCCAAGAAGGGCAAGGTCGACGAGTGGTGGCTCTACACCACCCTCGCCATGATCGGGGAGACCATGGACTCTTCCGGGCTCGAGGTTTGCGGCGCCGTCGTCTCAATCCGCAAGTCCCAGGACCGCCTGGCCCTGTGGATCCGCGGGAGCGAGGAGAAGGTCAGCGTGGCCATCGGGCAGAGGTGGAAGGTAGCGCTAGAGGTCAGCGACAGGACTGTGCTG
Source organism: Triparma verrucosa (assembly GCA_030267905.1). Lineage (NCBI taxonomy): Eukaryota > Bolidophyceae > Parmales > Triparmaceae > Triparma > Triparma verrucosa. Next base: position 14,759 of record BRXX01000503.1, read on the forward strand.
AAGTTTCAGACTCACAAGGACGCGACGAAGAATAATAGCAGCTTTAAGAATAAGGACCTTTACGAGTGTTAAATGCGAAGGAGGGAAGGGAGCGGGGACGGGGGGGGGGGGGGGCGGATAATGAGAATAGTATATTTTATCATCAAAAGAAAACCGCACTTTTTAACTCCTCCAAATGTGCAGTGGCTTGGGCATGAATGACTAACGCTTATGCACACACTGAAGAGGGCAAGACAAAAAAAACCTTTAATCCCTGACCCAGGGAAGAGCTGAGCATAAGCATCTTAAAATCTCACCTTGGTCCTCACCTTGTTCGTGGAAATAAATAGAATAAAACGACCCAGACCGTCTACGTTTACTTTGGGGACTCTCACAGTGCCCCCCCTACGCCGCCTCCGTTGCCGTAAAGTTGTCAACTCACCAAGACGCTCGACTTCCTTTCCCTTCTGGCCATCCCTTCTAAGGTTATTTTAAGCGGCCTTATAATACGTCCCTTGTGTATCTGTGGTTTCACGGATCAATAAGAGATCCTCAAGGCTCGGTGTCGCTCGTGGTATATTCCCCCCGCCCCTCCTGTAATTTTATAATCCCACAAATAGTCAACATGGAGAATTCAGGAGGAGAAGCTTGGGCAGGACATGTAGATTTGGCCCAAGGCAGCGCGTGGAGCGAGTATATCGACGCTACAGTCGATAGCGCGAACAACTGTACTATAGGTATTCAAACGGCACGGCCAAGTAGCTCTACCTCCTCCTCAAACTCCCCCCCTCCGCCAGTACCCACATCGTCCATCCCCTGCGTGCCTCCCCACACACAAGCCCAACCCCCGAAGCCCAATCCCCGCTGGTTCCAATCCCCGTCATCCGTCACATCCTTGAAAAACTACGACGCCCGTTACGACTGGCTCTCCTGCCGCGAGTTCCTCACAATTGTCTTCTCCTACCTCGGCGGGAGCGTCTATCGCTCCAAGTTGTACTTGATGAGCAAGCCCAGCTGTCTGGCTGCTTACGATTCCAAGTGCAGGCTGCAGGCTTTGGACCAGTTGGTCCAGCGCCTGGCCAAGAACGACACCTTGATCTTCTTTAAGGGTTCGATAAAGTACCTCAACCCTCAGGAAATAAGCAAGCTCATCAACGGGATGAATGAATATCACATTGAAAAAAGGGGGACGAATATCACGGTGAAAAAATTTCGCCCCCGCGCCTCCGGCGGCTGGAATATCCTCCGCCTCATACTTGACGAGCAGGTCAAGGTGTACCTCGAGGGTGTCACTGACAACTGCAGCAAGCACCGGCTCAAGAGCTTGAAAATGTGCTCTTACCACGCTAGCTACACTATAAGTCAGTTGATGGCGACGCAGAGGACCCCTCACAACGCTAGTTTGTTGCTCTATTATAGTTACAAGTGGTATCTGCTGGATGTTGCCGAGGTTGTAAGGGTGGAATGTTTTGAGGGGGGGCAGAAAGAGAGGTCGAAGGAAAATGTCAATTTCGATGAGAAGAGGTGGGGGTTCACGTGGAGGAGATTGAGGAAGAAGGTTGAGGCGGAAATGAGGACGGGAAAGGGGAGGGAGGAGGTATACAACGCGATCGGGTCGAAACTCGTCAAGGCTACCGTGAAGAGTTTCGCGTATCTAAACCGCTACTGGGTCAAGCAGCGTCGCGAGAAGAGCCTGGAGACGATGGGAAAGGAGTGCTTCGAGGCGTTCGGGTTCGGCGAAATGGGAGTGGACGGGCCCATGAGGCGGAATTTCGTCAAGAATAGAAAGGAGGAAGATCCGATGCTGAGAGGGGATTGGGGCAACACGTACAACGAACAGTTCACGGGTGGAATGATAACGGGTGGCCTCGCTGGTTGAGTTGAAGAAGATGGACATTTTAAATATCAAAATATTGAAGTTCATCTACTACTGATCTCCAGCCATTCCCATCCAAGCTGTTGTTGCTGAACCTCTACGCAAACAGCCCTTCCTCCACTTGTCGTCGACGAGCAAACTCCAGCCTCCGAAGAATCTCCTCTTGAGCATGTTGTCCCTGCATCGCTTCGACTTTTCGTTCCTGACGCTGCATAGAAGCTCCTCTTCTGTGTCCTCCTTCCACGCGATGAAAGTCTTTCGCAGAATCCTGTACTTGCCCCAGTTCTCCCCGATCTCGGCCTTCCTCAGGCCCTCCTGCTTCGCCTTGTACAGCACGACCATGACCTTGACCTTCCTCCAATGGTCCCTCCACAACCTCGCCTTCTTGTCCGCCTCCCTCTTCCACCTGCGCATCGAGCCCCATTGGCGCAGCCTTTCGATGCATTTCTGGGTCGCCACGGTGTCCCTGTGCTCGTCGGCGACACTCATAACCTCTCGAGTTGCGACCGCCCTCACGATGTTATTCTGCAGCATATGAAGGCCCTTCCTAAGCATCCTCTTGAGGTCGGCCTCCTCAGCGATGGCTTCAATCTCCCTCTGGATAATCTGGAGCCTCGCGTTCGACCTCCAGTTGCCGAAGACTCGGCGCACGATGCCTCCCTCCCAAATCTTTACCGCCCACCTTATCTTGCGATGGAACTCCGCGTGCTGCACCAGCGTCTGCAGAGCTCTCTTCACCGCCTTCGGTTCGAAAATCTCCTTGTCCAAATAGTCTTCTTCCTGCTTCCTTATTTGCCTCGCGGCGGTCCAGCCCTTCCACGCCTTGATGCCTTGCTTAGCCGCCATCTCCCTCCAATAGTTGTCGGCATATTCGTTCATGTCGTACTTCGTTTTCCGCCAATCCCAGTACGCTACCCAGCTGCGCCAGCACTTGCCCACCGCCATGTTCTGCCAAACTCTGACAGCAGCTGCAACGGCGCTCCTGTGCTCTTGCTCTTCTACCACGTAGCGCGTCCACGCTAAGAAGCACTTCAGACGAACTGATCCTTGGAAAATCAACACAGCCTTCCGGATCATCTTGGTCTCGGAAACTGAGGCCTTCCACGTCTTGAAGGTTTTGTACAGGACGATGTCGCCGAACCAATGACGCGCTCTCAGCAAAAGATTTTTAGTCGCCTGGCCGTCTGTTGAGCTCTCCTTCAGCCGCCTCAAGCCCTTCTCCAGCTGACGGGCCCTCCAAAACTCGTCGCCCCTCAAGTACAAGGTTCGCTTCTGTTTTTGCATGACCACGAAGGCCTTCCACTGGAACCACTTTTTGACCTTCAAGTCGGACGCGAACATTGCCATCGCGTGCCTGAGCTTCTTATGGAATGCGACCATCTCGACCCACTCCATCATGCACCTCTTCAACGTGGCGTTGGTAAACCAGCTCAAACTGCTCCTCAACTTGATCTTGAATTCGAGCTCTTCCGCGTACTTGCCAACCCAGCGCTTCATGAATTTCTTCTTCGCCTTCCTAAAATAGTGAATGTCGCCGACCTCCTCCTTTTCACGTTTCGTCACCCTGAGCTGAAGGTAGATGCGCCATCTTCGAAGGCACCTGAATAGCAGTCCGTTGGTGAAGATCATCATGGCGTGCCTTATGCTTTTCATCTCCTTGACGTACTCGCGCCACTGCAGGAAGCACTTGATCTTGGTCGAATCTCTCATCCACGCCATGCCGGCGGCAATCTTTCTCTTGAACTCCTTGGCGTCCTCACTGACTAGTCGCTTGAATCCCCTCAAGCCTTTGTCAATCATCGCCAGTTCACGGTGTTTCGTGGACCTCTCTATGAGCAGCCGCTTCTCGATTCTGTTGTCCCTGTACCTCCTCAACTTCTCGAAGCAGCGAATCCTCAGCGCATCGCTGAACATCGCCACGGCCCTTCGGAGCCTGAGGTTGTCCTGCACCAATTCTTTCCACTGAAGCATGCACTTCATCAGGACCGAGCCTTGGAAGAGGAGGGCGGCCTTGGTGAATAAATATCGCGTCCTCTTCGCTTCTTCACAGACGAGGTACTTGAAGCAATCTATGGCACGCAGCAGCAACGTTTCTTCTCTGGAAGCGTCGGCCAACGCCTTACGCCTCTTGCCCTCCCTCCTGTTCTCTGTGTGGATGCACCAAGCCCAGTAGCACTTTCTGACTTCCTTGAGCTGCCACATCATGACGGCCTTGCGCATAGCCTTGGCCTGCTCGACGAAGGTGCTCCAGTTGTAAAACATTTTCATGAGCGTCGAGCCCTGCATCCACATGAGTGCTTTCTTGATGAGCTTCGTCTTGGCCCCGCTTTCGATCGCCCACGAATGCCACCTCGCGATCGCCTTCTTGAACCTGAATGTCCTATATTGCGTGCTACTGATGTCCGCGTACTCGGAACGGCGCGCTGCCTTCTCTTCCGCCCAGGCTCGCCAGCTGACGAAGCATTTCTTCACTGTTCCAAAGGCCCAGATCGCGAGGGCTTTCCTTATCCTCTTGAGTTCGTCAACGTGAGCGGCCCAAGAGTCGAACGTCCTCGCGATGAGGGCGTTCTTCCACCACTTGGCAACGCGACGTAGCTGCCTCTTCTGCCTAGTGAGCGCGCCCCACCTAGCGAGTAACCGTCGCGAGTTGATCGTCAGGACGTGGAAGGCGACCCATCGGTCAAAAATACTGCCCAGGCTGGCATACTGGAAAGCCTTGTATACTTTCTCGACGAGCCTCTTCTGCCTAGTCGCTAGCGTCCAGAACATAATCCACGCGTCCATGGTATTCGACATAATGTGCTTGTGTCTGAACTCCACTGCTATTCGGTGTTGTCCGGCGCTATTTCTCATTGCTAGGGTGTGGTTTGAGAGGTTGTCGAAGCCGAGGCGAAGCTTCGATTTGGCACAATGATTCTCTGCGAGGCGCATTCTCTTGTGTTCCTTTCGTTTTTCCTTGGTGATCGTCTTCGCCTTGACGAACCAGGTCCGTTTCTGGGTCAGCTCCCAGTGTTCCGCTGCGGCATAGCTGTTGGCCCGCGAGGTTGAGATCGCCCGCACCGCCTCCCCCCACCTTCTGAACATGGTCTCCATCGTTCTGTTGGCGTGATAGTGGGCGCTTGAGCGCCCCAGCGCTCTACGGTAGCGCCGCCGTCCTATGTTCTCAATGAGCCTTCTCACGAATTTCTTCATCATGCTCTGTTTAAAGCAGGCGATGCCAAATTGTATTTGTGTTTCTTTCTCGGCCCTGTACACGGCGTAGTCGACCAGAGCGTCCCAGCAAACCCTCGTCAGCCGTCCTTGGTAGTACTCGTACGCCCATTTCTCCCGCTTCGACTCGTTCAACCACTCCATCCAGCCGTACAGGTGTCGCCTGACCAACAATATCGTAGCGTACTTTCTGGCCAAGATGTGTTTTTCCTTGTACTCCTTGTGATCTTCTGAAATGTAGAGGGCGAAGCTGGCCATTCCCCAGGATACGAGTTTCTTCTCGTAAAACCTGTTGCCGTAATCTAGCGCCTCCTTTTTGCTCTTCCTCTCGTTGAGCCACTGCAACCAACCACGCCAGGCCCTGAAGGTCGCCTTCTCGTCGAACCACAAGCAGGCCGTCTCGAAGCCACGGTTTCTCCTTCGTCTCCAAACAACGTAGGCTTTAAACATCATCCAGCTCTTGGCCAGAAGACTGCGCTCGAAGTGCGAGTCGGCTGTCTCCCGCAACACAGCCTTGTCCCTTCTCATTTGGACGTAGAGCTTCCACCCCTCCCAACATCTCTGCTGGCCCCTAAATCCCATCGCCTCCAAAGCCCTCTTGATCTTGTGCTCCATTTTGACGACCTCCTTCCAGGTCTCGATGGCTTTGTACTTTAGTCTGTCCACAAACCAGTACCTGGCGTTGTTGAGGCGCCGTGCCTCATGCAGGAACTCGACCCAGAACGTCCAATAAAATTTTGCCAAGCTCTTGTCGTAATATGCCCAAGCTCGCCTCATCTTCTTTGTCTCGTCGACCAACACGTTCCATTTGAAGAGGCATCTTCGAAGCGTCAGAGAGCGCGACTTCTCGAGAGCCATTTGCTTCCAGATATTTTTCGACCTGCGACGAGCGATGCGAGTCGCATGAAGATTGGCGTTAACGAGTTAGAATTGTGTAGCAGTGGTAGTGGCGTCGCCATCTAGACTGAAGCTACTAGCGAAGCCGGAGAAGGAACGGAATTAAAGCATTCCTGGCTCGTCGTGTCGCTCCTCGCAGCTTCTCACCTCCTGGACCTAACGTAGAGCTTCCAGGCCGTCCAGGCCTTCGTGGAATGCACAAACACCCAGTGCGCGAGAGTGACGAGCATCAGGGATTGCATCTTGAGCTCCTCCTCTAGCCACTGCCTCCAAATCTTGAGGGCTCGAGTCGTGACTTTTACGGTCAAATGCTGGACGGCCAGGTTCTGCGACGAGCGAAGCGAGTCGCATGAAGATTGGCGTTAACGAGTTAGAATTGTGTAGCGGTGGTAGTGGGGTCGCTATCTAGACAGGAGCTACTAGCGCAGCCGGAAAAGGAACGGAATTAAAGCATTAGTGGCTCGTCGTGTCGCTCCTCGCAGCTTCTCACCTCCCTCCGCCGTTCCTCGACGAATTGCTTCCATTGCGACCATGAGTGCTCGATCCTGTGCGTGTCGCAGAACACCAGCCCCGTCCTCAGCATCATTTTCTTCCACGCGCTTATCTTGGCCACCGCCCTCCAGTGCTCGAGGGCCAGTCGGCTTTTGTTAAGCTGCCAGTGGGCCTCACCCTTGAGCAGGGCGGCCCTCATCTTCTCCTTGGCCTTCGTCGAGTTCTTCCATGTCCTGAAGGTCTTCGCGCAGATTTTAGCCTCCAAGCTCTCGCGGAAGGCGGAGGCGCGCTTCTTCACAATGAAAGATAGGACAGCCTGTTCGCCTTTGCTCGGGAGGTCGACTAGAGTTTTCTTGCCGCTGCTGCTGTTTTTACTGCTGTTGCTGTTGGGGTCCCTGCTGGGCGGTGGGAGGGACGTGTTCATTAGGTTGATTGGGGTAGGGTTTATTCCTCCTTTTCGCCGCCATTTTGGGCTGGGGGGCGAAAAGAGCTCGTTGCGGCTGCGACGAGCGAATCGAGTCGCAATGGAAGGGGAGTGAGTCGAGGAGCGAAGCGACGAGTTAGAATAATGTAGCAGTGTGAAGTCCCAATGGAAGGGTCGTTCGTGATGTTAGATACGGCGCAGAAGTTTGCAGCAGCGACGACACGTACAGAAGTATCGGCCATGTACGAAGTTGTCCAATACAAACACCTCCTCAGCTCCTCGCTTTGCTCCTCGCAAACTCTCACCTCTCGTCAATCACCACACTCTTCTCTAGGGCACTCATGGGCTCGAAGATGCTAGAGCGCCTGCTCCCCCTGAAATACTCCACAGTGCCCTGGCGCTCCGCCCTCTCGTCGACGTCTTGGTCGAGCGAAGTCTCTCCCCAAGCCCTCTTGTGATTCATATCTATCCCTATGCCCATGCTCAGCGACCTTGAGAGCCCCTTGGGATTTCCTTGTCCTCTGCGGACGACGCTCAAGTCGTCGTAGAAGTCGTGGCGGTCGATCAGCTTGCTGATGTTAGCGCTGAAGGTCTTAAGCGTTTCCTCGTGCCTCTGCATCCGTTCCAGGTAGTCCTGCGGGCCGGGGCCCACACCCGCTTGGGTCAACACCCCTTGGAAGATATTGGTGTGGTGCATGCCGTGCTCGTTGTTCCTGTCGGGTTCGAGGAATCTCGGCTGGGTATTTCGCTTGTAATCCGCCGTGAAATTGTTGAGCTGGTGGTGCGAGGGCATCTTGTAGCGATGAACAGGCTTGGGCGAGGCCTGGGCAGGGGGCAGGTTTTCAAAGCTGTTTTCTAGGGTGATGTGGCGGGCGGAGAGGTTGGGAACATTGATGACTGAGCGTCCGTTCGACACGGTGGTCCATGAGTCCAGCTGGTCCAGGATGTCAAAGGAGCTTTCCTCTGTAGCCATGATTTTTGTATGATCTGACCTGATTGCAGCAGGAAGGAGGGTGTAGTGGGGGATTGCAGGAGCAGGTAAAAAAAAGCCAGGCAATTTGCATTCTTCAGCTGGCTATTTGTTGATTTTATATTGGGAAGGGGGGAGGGTTTGAAAGGATCGCCTGACTAGAGAGGTTACGAAGGCGCTCCCATCTCCAGGAAAGATTTTTAGGTGATATTGGCAATACCGCCTCCTCGTAACCTCCGCCGGTCTGTTTTAGATGGGAACAGCTTACTCTCAGCCGATAGATGCAGCAAGCTATACTGCCAACCCGCACGATGCTCCAATGTTCGAGGACACAAGCGAGTACCAACGGTGTAAACTGTCTTCTCTGAAGGTAAGGTATTTTTGAGGAGGGGAGCTTGCGCCGTCCGAGCGAAGCAAAGCGATGAGCGAGGGAGCGAAGCGACCGAGGCCCGAGCGTTAGCGAGTACCGAGGGAGCGAAGCGACCGAGGCCCGAGCGTTAGCGAGTACCGAGGGAGCGGAGCGATGGGTGAAGCGACCGAGAACCCCCACGTGAATATAGAAAGTGGAGACGGTTAGGAATAAGTGTTTGTTTTCGAGATGCACTAACTCTACCCGGCAAACGCTGCAGGAATCTGAGGAGACCTGGAAGGATGTTTTCCACGCAAAGCGGCTCATATCGTTCCAGGGCTTCGACGAGATTTTCGGGCACATTCTTGGCGACCCCGACGAGCACTTTGGGCTCTTCACGGGTGATGATGTGAAGAAGCGTGCGAGGGCTAGGGCCCTCGCCCTTGCACAGCTGAGGAAGCTGCACGGCGGGTCCGGTGGGGTCGGTGACTCTTTTATGGCGGGGGGGGCAGATAAGCGGAGAAGGACGAGGAGCGGCAGCACCGCGAGAAATTCAATGATGTTGGGGGGATCGTTCGCGGGATCGTTCTCCGGAGCTGCCAGTATGGGCGGGTTCGGAGCGAACATGGGAAGCGTCGCTAACATCGCCATGAGTGTTGCGAACGCAACCAAGGGTGCCAGGGAGAGTCGAACGAGCAAGGCGCAGGTAGACAAGTACAAGGCTGGCGCAATGATAGACGTTTATGAGGTGAGAAGGGCCGAAAGAGCGAAGCGACCGAGAACCCCCACGATATATATATATATATATATGAGCCGAGAAGGAACTGTTGCTGTTGATGTTGCTAATTTTTTGTGCGCACTCGCAGGTTTTCAGCGTGTTGGCGCTCTTGTGCAATGACGACGTAGAGGTCAAACTGACATTTATCTTCATGTTCTTTGCGAGGAACGGAAGCAAACCTGGGGGGATGGATTCGAAGCAATTCGCGGACATGCTGGATCGGGTCGGAATTGGTGTTTACAAGGTTCTCGGGTTCTCCCCTCCGCCAAAGCAGTTCTTGGAGCTGGCGATCTTGGGCCTCTTCGGGAAGAAGGGGCAAGTCATCAGGGACGTCCTCAACTTCAAGGAGTGCTGGGACTGGTGTCAGGACGACGTTGAGGTGAGAGGCTGCGAGGAGCGAAGCGACAAGCTGAGAAGGCGAATTTACGAAAAGTTGCTGCTGCCAATTCGACACGATTTTCTAACGCTAGGAATACTTCCTCCTTTCGCAGGTTTCGAATTACCTTCAGAAGATCTTGAACTTTTCCCTCACGCCAAGCAGCATGTACAAGCAGGAGGCACAGGTCAATACTGACAGCTACTTGCAGAACAGTAAGCTGATGGAGGGAGATAGCGACGACGAGGACGAGAACGCCAGCGGCATTTTGAAGCACAGGCCCAGGCTCTGGACTGAGCTAAGCAGCAAGTTTAGCAACAAGCGCTGGTGGGAGAATATGGAGCAGCTGCAAACCAAGGCAACGCTGCTCTCAGCACTGAAGGCCATGCATGCTGACGATAGAGTAGGTGCGACGAGCAAGTACCGAGGGAGCGAAGCGACCGAGAACTACCGAGCGAAGCGAGGCCCGAGCGCTACGAGGCCCGAGCGCTAGCGAGTATAACCCTAACCCCCACCACTAACACACGCACACACGCACACACGCACACACGCACACACGCACACACGCACACACACCTTCTGTTAGGCTTGCCTGTTTTCGACAACAAGACTTTCAAGGGGGTGCTGGACTGCATGGAGATGGCCAGGCTGGTGGTAGAAGCGTGGAACACGAAAATTCCGTTGGCCATCCCTCCCCCTACTACGAATGCGAAGAAGGGGTTGGGCGATTCTGATCGTGCGACGACGTCGAGCGTGATCCATGATTCGCCGAGGAGAAGGCGGGGTGTTACGCCTTCGGGGACCTTGAATTCGCTGGCTGGGATTGCCACCGGCTTTTGCTACAAGGAGGTGGAGGAGGTTAGTGAGTACCAAGCGAAGCGAGCGCCGAGCAAAACGAAGCCCAAGCGAAGCGAGCGCCGAGCGAAGTGAAGCCCGAGCGTTAGCAAGTGCCGAGGCCGTAGTCAGTAGACGAGAAGAGAAGAGAAGAGAAGAGAAGATCATACACCACTCTCACACAACACACTGTCACTATCACAACACTATCACAGGGGCTCGCTGACGGGCAGGGCTTGGACTGCATAGGGACGCACCAATTTAGTTGGAACCTCATTCACAAATTTGCGAATGGGGCTAGGTCCGTTGCCATGATAAATTCCTTTCCCCCCGTCGCATCGTCCGTGGTCTTCGTCATGCACGCCTCTGACGTTGCCGAATACTTGAGTCGTAACATGGACCTATTGCCGCACTCCCAGGCGATCCGAAAGATGGTGGGTTTGACGAGGAAGCCGGGAGTCGTCCGATTCGATACTCCCATGATTGATTGCTTGAAGCTGATGGTTAAAAAACGTTCCGACGCTCTTGCGGTGGTGAATGAGGAGGGGGAGTTTTGCGGAGAGGTGAGGATCAAAGACCTGTTACAAGGGAGCGTAGCGAGGAGCGAAGCGACGAGCGAAGCGACCGAGAACCCCCAAAGCCGTGACTGGCGTTAGCGAGTATTGAGCGAAGCGAGGCCCGAGTTAGGACGCTCGTCAAAAGCTGCTGACAACTTCTCATAACCCTTTCTAACTACATGAACGCCCCTTCAATTGCGACTCGCTTCGCTTAGGTGAGGATCGAAGACGTAAGAAACTTGTGTTTTTACGAGATGGAGGAAGACGAGGAGGAGAAAGCGGAGGGAGTGGAGGAAGTCAAGAGGGTAGTCAGGATGACGATGGTTGCCATTAAGCATAAGAAGGCGGAAGAGAGTGCTGGGGGGGAGGGGGGGATCGCAAGTCCAAGTCCAGGCGGAACGAGGGGGGGCCTTTTGAGCATGAGTAGTCCGGGCGGAACGAGAAGAAGCCTATTTTCGAAATCGGGGAAGTCGGGCCGAAGTTCGGGGCTTTCGAGGAGGCATTTGTCAGGTGTGGGTGGGGTTGTGGGGGGAGGGAAGGGAGGGGGGGGAGACGGGGGGGTGGAGGGGACTGCTGGGGGCGATGCTGCTGACGACGAATTGAGCAAGATTTCCGAGGACGTTGCTTTTTTCAGGCAGTTTACTAGCTTGATGCAGCCCGTGGCCACGTTCCTGAAGGACTGCTACTGCACGGACACTGAACACCTTTTAGTAGGAGATGAGAAGCCGGCGGTAGCCAAACTCAAAAAGATTAAGCTCTTGTTGCAAAACAATCGGCTGAATAGGCAGATAACCATGGTGGATAAAGTTTGCAAGGCGTTCGAAGAGGGGATTGGGCCGGTTGGCAGGGAAAGGGCCAAGACAAGAATGCTCATCGCTCAGAAGAAGAGTGGGACAATCATGGTGTTGAAGGGCCAACAGGGTCAGCAGGGCGGGTTAGGATTAGCCAGCGTCGGGGAGGGAGACGAGAATGGTAATGGTGGAGAAGGGGGGAGGGAAAGAGAATCCTCCGTCAGGCAAGAGCGAGTCAGCAAGATTGTTGAGAACGTCAAGGACAAGCTCATGAGGGGGGATGCTGGCAGAAAAAGCAAGAGGCTGGGTAGTTTGGGTGATGGGGGTGGGGCTGATGGGGATGGGGGTGGGGGGGGCGGGGGGGGGGGCGGGTGGGGGGGCTTGGCGGCCATAGCGAAGAGGAAGACAGGTTGGGGGAGTATAAAACAGAGAGGTGAGGGGCGAGTGTCAAGGGAGAGGGGCGAGTGTCGAGGGAGCGAAGCGACCAAGAACCCCCACGTAAATATATATATAGTATGTACTGGATGTCGACGAGCGAAGACGAGGAGGAGCTGCTGACAGCTTCCCATCACCCTTTCCCTAACACTTCCCTAACACTGAACGCCCCTTCAATTGCGACTCGCTTCACTCGTCGCAGTTACGGCCGTCAAGATGATCAACGCCATGAAACCAGCGCATGCAAGGAGAACGTCGATACTCATGAGCGCACAACAACAACAACAACCTGAGGAAGAAGAAAAGAAGGACGAGGAAACAATTAGAGCTGAAAGGGAGGAAGAAGAGAGGAAAAAGTTGGAGGAGGAGAACAAGAAGAAGGGAAAGGCCAGGGTTGGCCTGAGGCCGGATGGAACAGTCAGGGTCGGCGACAGTTTGGGCACGGCCATCAGTATCATGGCGAAGGAGAAGAAGTCGAGGGTTTTCGTCGTCAACTCGCACTTTGCGCCCATCAGCGTAATAACGCTGGCCGACGTTTGCAGGTTGGTCCTGTCGGAGTGCGAGAAGGAGGTGGCGAAAATGGCCGAAGCAGAGAGGCTGGCCATGGAGGAGGAGCGAACGAAGAAAGAAGAAGATGACAAGCAGAGGGAGCTTGCAGACCGAGAGGCGAGGGAGGCGCAAAACAAGCTGCGAATAGAAGCCAGGTCGGGGAAGAACCGTGTGGAGCAGGTCTTGGAGGTCATGGGAGGAGGCCACAGAGCCATCAGCATTAAGAGTCAGGCCGCCATGGAGAATTCTGTCAAGGCCGCGGGGAATGGCGGTGTGGGGGGGGGAGGGTGGAAGGAGGGGGGTGACTTAAATCCGGTTTCGATTGGGGGGGGCGGGGGGGCTGACACAAGGCCAAGCATCGCCGTGCTTTATGAGGTAGAGGGAGGACTGGGCAATAGGGTGAGGGCAGATACGGGACAAACTGAGGATGTCATCACCATCAAGACGAGGCCGGGTAGGATGGCCAGCATTGTGTTGGAGGAGGAGGAGGAGGAGGAGGAGGAGGAGGGTTAGGAGAAGGGAAATACATAGACAACTTTAAATAATATATTTTATAACAGAAATGATGACATACTATCCTAAAACTTTTACTGCCTTTATTGCGCCCGTGTCTAGTATTTGATAGTTCAGTGAGATGGGCGCAGATGCACTCGACCGTGAGCTAGGCACATGGTGCACCTTGAGGTTGCCATAAGCCTCCCTACTGAAACCAGACGGCAGCGGAGTGAAGTCGCAAACTATATCGGCGTGCCGGGAGAAGCCCACCGCCGATCCGATTCGCCCGAGGGCCGAGAAGTCACCCCTCGTGGAGGGGGTGGGGGTGGAGGAACTCTGCGACGAGTGTAGCGATATCGATTCGCAGGAAGGAAGGGACGTTCGTGACGTTAGAAACTGAGTAGAAGTTGGCAGCAAAAATGTTATATGCGAAGTTCGGCTCACAGCTTCTCACCTCCTCCTTTGCCACGTCAAAGGCGCTACTGTCAGCGTCAGAACTCGTACCGACGACACCGCCCAGGCCAATGTGCTTGCAGTCCACCGCGCCAGCCCACACGCCAGCGACGTTGACTACGGAGGTGGAAGGGACTGACAGGGACGAATCGGCGCCGACTCTGAATATTATTGAAACAAATGGGGAAGTTTTGCTGTGGCTGCATGGCGAAGCGGGAGCGACGAGCGAAGCGACGAGCGAAGCGATGAGCGAAGCGATGAGCGAAGCGATGAGCGAAGCGACACGCAGTGGAAGGGGTGTCATTGACGTTAGAAATCATGGTGAAGTTGGAAGCGGCAACGTTATGGATGGAAGTATCGGCAATGAGCGTCGTGATCAACTATAATGTTACATCACGTGGGGGTTCTCGCTTCGTAGTCGGTATCCATACAGAACACACGCCTTCTCACCTCAACGCAAACAGATTGTCCATGAACGCGACTACATCCCGTTCGGGGAACACGCCGAGGAGGAACGAGGCATCGTCAATGACTATGAGAGCTGGGGCGCTGGCTGAGAGTGATCGCTTAAGCTTCGTATACAGTTTCTTGAGCCACTGAGGGTCTGTCGGTGAGGGGGACTCTGTCAAGACTTCAGCGACGTCAACGAACTGGTGCAACGGACTTAGTCCGAACTTCAGCGAGCGGCCGTGCTTGGATAGGGTGGACTCGACGTCGTGGCTGGTCTCCGGCCCGCAGCTAACCCAGTGAAGGCAGCAATCGACACCGTCTGGCGCCGACTTTACAGAACAACTAGACGAGTGCCAAGCGGAGGCAATAAAAGGAAGGAAAAACGAGCCGTCCACGTCAGCGGTGTCCCGCACCGCAAGAATCCGAGGCAAAGGCGGCTCGTCGGAAGGTTGGGGGGACGAACGCGGCCATGAAAGGTGCGCATCTATGGCATTCATCAGAGCTCAGGAAGCGCGACGGAGGGCTCCGAGAGGTTGAGCTGAGAGGGGCGAAGAAGGTCGCGCGGAGGATGAAAAGTGGCGGGCGGGCTGGAGTTTGCTAGATTATGAAGCGTCGTGTCGCGAACTATCGGGCGGCGGAAATAAGCGTGGACCGCGGAAAATTGATTAACACACAAAAAGCCATCTGAAAAGCCGGCTTTCACGGTACAGTTAACAAAGATTCGCCTACTTCCAGTCACTGAGGAAGTACTCCTTCAGTTTACTCCTACTGATACGAAAGTATTCAGCATCGTGGCGCAGAGGCAGCGTGTTGGGCCCATAACCCAAAGGTCGGTTGATCGAAACAACCCGATGCTAACTTTTTGCTGCTTTCTGTGTCGAAGGTGGTGCTGCTATTTTGGCGGTATTTTTTTTCTTCCTCTATTTGCCTCGTTGCTCCCGGCCGACAAGACAATTCCAAAATGAAAAACAAATGCAACAACTTTTTGTATTCTCTTCCTGAACGAAGTCTTGCTGCTTTTGATTCTTTTTTTGCGTTCAACGCAAGTCTCCCCTCGACTACAACAACCCTTCAACGCCAACGCCGTAGACGCCCAAAAGAAATTATTAAATCCAATAATTTTGATTCTACACTGATGGAAGTATCAATTTAATTTATTTTATTATTTGGGAAAAGGAAACTACGAGGGTTCGGATCTTCCCCGGTTCAACGCAAAGCGACATTGTTTTTGAGTCAAAGCCGCAGACCTGACTGGAGGTGTGAAGTATATGCATCAATGACAAGGAGCGTTCCTCTACGGAGGCAACGGGACCCGTTATGGTTGTGTTGAAGAGGGAGGTCGCCCAATCATCGTATTGGACTTCGGTTTCGTTGTCGGGATCGCTATGGGACAACCTGAGGACAATCTTTTTAGGGTTCCCCGGAAGAGTTGTGATTTCGGCGCGGAGGCTTGCTGGGGGAGGGGTCGAGACCGCAGAGACGGAGGAGATCGAACTTTGACTTTGGGCTACCAACACAATTATGGGCTCTTCGAGGGCTTCCTGAAGGACCCACGCGTCCTGCATGTTGTGTTCGGGCGGCGGAGAAGTCAGCCAGATCATTTTGGAGATCGAAACGGCCTTGTCCTGCATCGGATCCTTCGCAAAGTCGAGGCCGCCCTCGAACATACCCCCGTTGGAAAGCCGACGGTGGAGCATCAGCGTGAGCGCGCCCGGCTTCAGCGAGGAGATAGCGTGCGTATGCGTCGTCATGACAACTTGGTTGTCGGTCGAGGCCAGGCGCACGATCGGAAAGAAATTGCCCGGCAGAGGAGTCTCATTGTTGTACGTTCTTTTTTGGAGGCCTCCGACGTTGCCGTTCGTATCGGCATGGAACGACGAAGTGGATTCGTTTGACTCTGAATACAATTCAACTGCAATCTCGCTCTCTTCGGAGATCGGATTGGAGTCAGAGCCGATCGTATGCGTGAGGTAGATAGAAGCGGAGTTTTTCGTTACGAGCAGCTTGGAGCCGAGGTGCATAGGGGTCGCGTCGTCTACTTCATTTTGCAGAACTAGATCCTGACGCGCGTAGTTGACGAGGGGACCATCGTTGACGTAGTGCGTGGCTGTCCTCGAAAAAATCCGAGACGGTTCGCTTTTTTCTACAGGGCGGAAGATCCACGGGTCATCGCGGATTGGTCTGTGCAAGGAGCGAAGCGACGAGTTAGATAGAGCAAAGTAGCGGTGATTGTGAACGAGCGGGGGTGGTTCCCATCTCACCTGTAGGCTCCATAACTGACGCTGGCCGTATTGTCCGCCGCGGAGCAGAGTTCGCCGGTGGCTTCAGAAAAGTTCAGGATTTCCACGGCAAACGTATTCTCACACGGATCTGCTGCCGTTGAAGGCAGCTGCTGAATGTTGTGGAGGATCGTCTCCTCGTGAAAGATTGGAGCATTGTCTGTGCCTCCGACTTGGATGCCGAGCGACGAGATTGAGAGCGCCGCAGCAGATGTCGAGATGTAAAGCGTGCATTCCTCGTTGTCAGAAGAGACGACGACCTGCTGCTCGTCCTTGCCAACGCCAACTACGAACACACGCTCGGCGAGATCAATCGGAATGTCTAGCTCGACTATTTCACCTTCCCGCTCCCTCAGCAGCGAATTGACCAAAGCGAGAGGCACAATCTGTCCCGAGCTGTCGGCATCGCGGAGGGCCTTCCAAAAGTTCGCCCGCTCCTCGTCCTCGCTGTGAGCGTCGAGGACCTCGCCTCCGAATTCGCCTCCGTGACGTGCTAGGGCAGGCGAAGATTTTCTTGTAGAGGGAACGCCTAGTAATGAAGCCACGGTTTTCTCGAGGATTTGCTGAGCGATCGAAGCTCCCTCACGGAGGGTTGAGTAGAGGTCGTCAGTGACAGCAGTGAGGCTCGTCCCGGGGAGTGCATCGTGATGAGTCATGAGGTTGGATACTTCCGTTGCATGTTGTAATTCGTTTTCAGAGGTCGGTCGGGTGGGTGAGAAGGCAGAGAAGGCCTCGGCGGCATTGAGGAGAGCGTCCGCCGCGCGGGCGTTCTCCTTCAGCGAAGGGCGGGAGAAGAAGAAGCCGCTCCAGTAGCCAAAGATCTTGGAAGATATGAAGTCAGAGAAGATGTACGGGATGAAGGATTTGGTCGTGGTGGGAGTGTTCTCCTGTCCGAGGACGGGAAATACTGCGAGGAGGGGGGGAGGGCGGAGCGGGGGAGTTAGTATTGAAAACTCAACGGCACTCAAGTGCTCTCTCTCACCTTCATCGTCCGTCTCCTCCCTCACCGCCTCAAAATACTCCGACGCCGTCGCGTACTTAACCCTCATCGGAGGATCAAGCTCCAACCCATTCTCCTGTATCCAATTTACTAACGGCGTCATCTTCCCAAATTCATCCGTAGCGTTCTGGAATGAAAAGTCCTTCCCGAACAACACCATAACATTATTGTGTCTTTGACCTATACTCTGTTCAGCCATTTGCTCGTGTAAAGCTTTCGCCGCCCTTTGGACTGAATTAATCTCAAACGATGAAACGTGGTCGGAGGCTTGGGGACCCCAGTAGAGGCGATCTATGTCGGGTTCTAGTCGACCGTTACGGCCAAAATGGTAGTAAGAGTGTAGGACGTGTGTGAATATTTTTTCTGAGGGTGAGGAATCACGGAATTGCCAGAAGAACTCGAGGGAGGTTGCTTCTGTGAGGAAGGACTTTGTGGAGTAGGGGATGCGGTCTATTACTGCGTCTGTGAAACCCATTTGGGAGAAGAGACTCATAGCGGTGGGGGTTTGACCGAAGGGATCGAGGGACCAAGAGACCGAAGGGAGGGAGGAAGGACCGAACGTTGAGTTTATCCAGAGGTGACCGGCGGTCATCGTCTTGATTAAGGCTGAACCGTCAGTTGCGGCCTCATCGGGCTGGGAGTATCCGCCACCGACGAACTCGAAACGACGAGAGGAGAGGAGGGAACGGAACGAATCCCTTTGCTCAGCCTCAGCCTGCTCCCACCACATCTTAAAGAATCCTACCTCCGCTATATTAAATTTAAGATTCGAATCATCCTCCAACGCCCTCAGAGTAGTGTCGTAGATGGACTTAACTTCTGTAGTGAAGTATGAGGACATGGTTTGTTTCCAGCAGAGGTCGGCGTGGGTGTGGGGAATTAGGAAGACGTTTAGGGGTTTTTTTGGAGGGGAACTAGGGTTAACCCTGTGTCCGTTTGTGGTTATGATTATGATTAGGAATGATATAAGGAGGAGATTGGCGCCATTGGCGGAGATTGAGAGGGATGAGGACATCGACATCATGATTTATTGGAGATCGTATCGTATCGTGCCTATGTGATGCCGTTAGACGTGAGTTGAAGGGAAGGGAAGGGAAGGGAAGGGAAGGGGATTGTAGCTACTGTCAGGAGGTGCGGTGCGACGATGAAGGAGGAAGCTTTATTTGTTGATTTAGGATTGTTTAAGGCGATGAAGTGTGTTTTCCGTTTTTAATCCTTAAAACAGTTATCACTTTTGAACGCTAGAAGAAAATGTAAGGATTGAATCGAACGAGGAGAAGAGAGCCAAGTAAATCAAGTAAATCACTTTTCGCAGCATCTTTTCTGGTAAACTATCTTATATTCGATTATAACTGTGAGCGTTGGTTCGTTGTCGTTTATTGATTGTTGCTTTGAAACCTGCTGAATTGTCTCGATCGACTTGCGTCGAATAAGGTTATGGACCGCAAGCCCATTCATTTTAGGCTTCATTTTATCCTGATTTTATCAACAAATACCCGTCGGAGGGAACAAAAGAGAGCAACCCTCGGGTCAATTACAATACAATTTACACAATACAATTTACAGTATACTGTATCTCTCACTCCCACTCTTGTGGCCCA
Organism: Triparma verrucosa; assembly: GCA_030267905.1. NCBI lineage: Eukaryota > Bolidophyceae > Parmales > Triparmaceae > Triparma > Triparma verrucosa. The sequence goes on from BRXX01000503.1 coordinate 33,554, forward strand.
CTCTTTCCTCACAGTGACGTTGTTCCAGATCAATACCAGATCAATACTAGATCAATACTAACGCTAGTCCAACAATGTCATACCGTATACTGTATCTCAAAGCCCTCCTCCTACCAAGAACTCTCCTCCTCCCTCTCCTCATCCTCATCCTCGTCTTAATAACACCAACCCTAACAATAGCAACAACAGCAAGCGACAGCAACCTTAACTCCTCCCCAGCAAGCTCCTCCCCAATCCGCATAAACTTCCTAAACGACTTAAAGTCCCTTTCCTCCCCCTCCTCCCTCCCCCTCCTTCAATCCCTCCGCCACTCCCTCCTCACAAAAGGCTACTGCCACATCCCGAACTTCATCTCCCCCCAAACCTCCTCCTCCCTCTCCACCGAAGCCACCTCCCTCTTACCAAAATCCTTCAACTCAACAATAAACCATACTATATATCAATTAAAACCTGATAAAACGTACCCTTCTAACCACACTCGTAACCTCCACGTAACATCTAATAAAATAATAATCGATAACTCAGTCATCCCAAAAAACTCAGGTTTAAATGTTTTATATAACCGTTACGATTTTAAAGAATTGATTCAAATATTAACTAACGAATCTGATATTTACATAAGCTCTGACCGATACAACTCCGCTTACTACAACATATATCCTTCCGGTTCAGGTTTAGGTTGGCATTTTGATTCGTCGTCATTCGGTGTTAATTTGATATTGGAAGTTGGTAGGGAAGGGGGGGAATTTGAAATTGATGAAGGGACGAGGGGGGAGGATAGATGGGGTTATGAGGAGGTGGAGAGGGTTTTGAGGGAGGGGGGGGAGGAGGTTAGGTTGAGGAAGGTGAGACATTTATATATATATAAGATTGCAAGGTGCAGAATTTTTGGGGAGATTTTTTTAACATTTGAGGTTTTTTTTGGATATGCAGGGGAGTTTGTGCATTTTTAGAGGCGTTGACAGCCTACATAGAGTCAAGCCAGTCACGAAGGGAAAGAGGGTCAACGCTATATTCACATTCGAGAAGGAGGAGGGGAAGGTCATGGGAGAATATGGGCTTAAAAAATTCTTTGGACGTTAGAAACGTTACCTTTTTTTTTTAATGAAACAAAGGCAGGGGGCCTCAAAGTACTTTTTTTTATTGTCGGGTTTAATAACCGTCATTCAAAAAGAAAACCCTCTCTCTTGCCCTTTCCCTTTGTACCTCTCTCTTCCATTTTTTATTTCTTCTCCTTCTTCAAAATCTCGAATCTCGACCTCTCGAACCCTTCCTCGTTTGTCACAACATGCCACAATACGCATTCTCGCTGCGCTCGACCCCCGCAAAATTTTGAAGTTCAAACAATTCAGAGCATTAGAGCTTACAATTTTCTATTGTCCACGATGTGGCCCCTGTTTCGTTGTGCCAGTAGTATTCTCTTCCCTGCGCGTCCACCGCTCTGCTCCACCCGACGGGTGGCGGCGGAGGCGGAGGCGGCAGTGCGTTCCCCCCCCGCGCTGCTTTCTCTTTCTCTTTCTTTCTCTTGGCCTCTTCTATCCCCGCCTTGGAGAGAACTGGCACTTTGCTGCTCCCGTAGGTGTTTGACCTGGTCCTCGTGAGTCCCGCAGCATTGATCCCCGATCCTCTCCTCCCCCCTTCCCCTCCCCCCCCCCCTCCCTCTCCCCCCCCCCCCTCCTCGTCCCTCATTGGGTTCTCGTTCCACGCCAAGGAAGAGGCAGCGCCTCTGCTCTCCTGGTCCTCCTGAACGCCGGATAGTGAGACCGCCATGGCGCTTCCTCGTCTACTCTGGTTGACTGCGCTGCTGCTTCCCCTCCTACTTCCCCCGCCCCCGCTTCCCCTGTCCCCGCTTCCGATCGACAATGAGGCGTCCTCCTTGATCCTGTGGTCCGTCCACGTGGCTCTCCTTGTCCTAGCGTGCTCGAAGTACTTCTTTCCGGATGGGTCCGTCCTTTCGATCCACTCTTCCTCGCCGTCGTCGTCCAACGCCCCGCCTCCACCGCCACCCCTCGTCCCGCCCCGCATCAAGGGCAGCTCTTGGGATCCGGCGGCTCGCAAGGTGTTGCTCGTCTGTGTGAATCCGCTCCTACCGCTCTGCTGCCTGTTCATGGCCCTGTCCATGTCCCTGGCGTCGAAGCTGTGACGAGTGAAAACATGGTGTGTTAGAATTATCACGTGGGGGAATATATATTCTCGGTCGCTTCGCTCCCTCGCGCTTCGCTCCCTTGACTCACCTCCACAGGCTGCTGCCACGCTCGCCGTCGCTGTCGAACCTATCTCTGAACTTATCACGGTGGTAGCACTTGTAGATTCCCATTCCGACCAGGATTATGATGAGTGCCAGCACTCCCAAGAAGAGCTCGAAGTGGGTGGTAACCAAGTTGGACAGCCAAATCATGAAGTTCGACACGTGGTTGACGGGGGGAGTTGGAGTCGGGGTTGGAGCTGAGGTGGGCGGATCCGTTGGAGTCGGCGTCGGGGCCACAGTGGGCGCTTCCGTCGGAGTTCCTTGGTAGTCGCAGTACGAAGGGAAGTTTCCCTGCGAGCCGCAGGTGCCCGCCGTCGCATTATTGTAGGTGGGGGTGTGGTTGTCCTTGCAGACAGCGCACATGAAGGTCATGTTGGTCGCCGTTGGAGTAGTCCTGCTCTCGCACAGCCTGAAGCTGCGGCGGTGTTTATAGTGTTAGAAGCGGTCCCTACTCCGCCCGTCTCAATCTTCGCAATCATGCCTTCTCATATATTTACGTGGGGAATATATATTCTCGGTCACTTCGCTCCCTCGGTACTCGCTGATACGGCGCAACCTCTCACCTGCTGCAGCCCGTGTAGAGATCAGTTGGCGCGCTCTCTCCCCTCTCCACCTGGACCCACTGCTCTGTACCGTTGGGAGGGTTGCTCAGGTAGTTGCAGGAGACGCTCTTCCCGTGAGGATCGTTGGCGGCGTTGTCGGCCACGCAGGTCTTGTAGTTGGCAGACTCGGAATCCATGGCAGCGCTGTAGCAGGAGCCAATCATCCTTCGGCCATTGTAGGAGAAAAAGTCGCCGGGAGTCAGGCCGTCCTTACACTCGGTGCACGCGATGGTGTGTGAGGTGCCGCCCATCGTCGACGTCTCCTTGGAGATGAGCTCAAACGACTTGCAGGTCCCGTAGTTGGGGGCAGTCATTTGCGCAATTCTCTCTCCACCAAAAGGAGCCTCGCCAAGGTAGGTGCACCCTGCGGAGGTGGCCGGGCACACGTTGAACTCAGTGGTAGAGTAGCAGAAGGAGATGGCAACGTTCGAGTGGCTGCGACATTTCATCGCCACCAGCGAGTTAGAAAATATAATAAATATATTCACGTGGGGGTTCTCGGTCGCTTTGCTCCCTCGGGTCTCTCTCACCTCTGTCCGGCTGCGTCAACGTGCGTGCACGTGCCAGGAGTATCGTCACCAACGGCCTCGACATAACTCAAATACCCGTCGGCGCAAGAACTACAGGTGATCCAGAACTCGCTATTCAAAGTCTCAAAAGAAGCGGAGCAGACGGAGTAAGAGGTGCAGATCTCCGGGTGGGGTGACGATTCGCCCCCGTCCTTTTCCACCCAGCGTCCGTCATAAAAGTACTCGCAGTCGTGATCAACAAGATTGTCCTCTGGGATGCAGGTGGAGAGCGACGCAGGGTCGATGCATTTCGTGGGGTACTGCCCGGAGGAACAAGAGCCCAAGGCCACGTCGTTGTAGCCCAGGGCGATCTTGCCCTCGGCGCACTCAGAGCACATGAGATTGTAGGTATCATAGGCGGTTTCCGCTTCAAATTGGCAAACTAAGGTGGTGGCGCATGTATTGTTGAAGGGGGAGTCTTCGCCTTCGCTGATGGTAGTCCAGTCTTGCTCAAAGTAGAACTTGCACCTATTGTCAACAAAATGGTCGTCGACTGGGTGCTCTCCGCAAATAGAGAAGTCAGTGAGAGTGTCGTAGCACTCACTTGAGCCGCCGACGCTTGACTTTCCATCGGCGCAGTCCATGCACGAGACCGAGGGTTCAACATCGGTTGAGTACGTGCCGCGGTCGCAGTTGCTGCAGACGGTTGCCCCGGGACTTCCCGTGTACTTTCCGGACTCGCAGTTATCGCAAGCGGCAGCGTTGCCGAGACTGCGACGAGCGTACCGAGTTAGGTTAGCGGCGTAGGGAAGAAAAAATGTAAGCTCCTCGTTAGGTTAGCAGCGTAGGGAAGAAAGATACGTAAGCTCCTCGTTAGGTTAGCAGCCGCTGCTCGCTGCGGGAAGAAAGATATGTACGCTCCTCGCATTGCCTCACCTGGTCTTTCCAGCTTCGCAGTCGGTGCAGCCAGTGGCACCGACGGTCTCACTCTGCAGGGCGGAGTACTTCCCATTGCTGCAAATGGAGCACGAGGAGCGTCCCTCCTCCGAATTGTATTTTCCTGCGGTGCAAACACCGCAGCCATCCGTCTGGGCAAGCCTGTGACATTCGTGAGTTAGAATTGTTCAGATATTTTCGATGGCGCATTCCCAGCTCCTCGCTTCGCTCCCTCTACACTTGCTTTTACTCACCTGTACTTCCCGGCGACGCAGGCCGTGCATCCTGACGATCCCTCATCTGACCAAGTTCCCGCACCACAAGGAAAGCACGCAGCAGATCCGTCGGGAGAGTACGTCCCCGCTGGGCAGGGAGAGCAGGTGGCAGCATCCCCTAAAGAATACGTGCCGGCAGTGCATGCAGAGCACTGGGAGGCTTCCGCGTCGCTGTAGCTGCCCGCAGAGCACGGGGTGCACAAAGCATTGGCGGCGCCACTAGAGTATCTCCCAGCCTGGCAAGTACTGCACTCATTGGCGGTGATGTCGGTAACGTACCTGTGACGAGCGAAAACGTTGTGTTAGAATTTTATATATTCACGTTGGGGTTCTCGGTCGCTTCGCTCCCTCAGTCTCCACTTACCTCCCTGCCCCACACGAGTTACAGTCGTTAGCCTGCCCTCCAGTAGCATACTTCCCACTAGAACAAGGACCGCAAAGTGCAGCACCATCCGCAGAGTACGTTCCCGCGGGGCAGGCATCGCAGGTCGTGAGCGCGGCGTACGTTCCAGCCGAGCATTGGGTGCAGCCCGTTGAGGCGCTGTCGGAGTTGGACCTAGACCCAGAGGGGCACGCGTCGCAGCTGGTCTGGGCGTAGTTGGATTGGAAGGTTCCGCCAGGGCACGCGGTGCAGTCCGTCAGGGAATCGAAATACCCCTCAGCGCACGCGTTGCATTTGCATCGTTCTTGCCATACCCAGCCACAAAAAGAGTAACTTTGACCGTAAGAGTCAGTGCTGCCTAATTGTATCCAGTCTGTGTATTTCCTATGACCTGGGTATGGGTTATAGTTAGAGAGACGGAGGTAAGGGGATTAGATTTAGAATGACGTTGGGTACCCTTGGCGACGATATGTTATGTTTGTGTATAATTGATCATTGATGGGCTGCTGGTGAGGGAGAGCCCTGAGCGTCAAAGTTTGCAGAACCGCAAGTGCGGAAGGATTTCTACTTGGTTGGGGCTTCTCGGTCGCTTCGCTCCTCGCTTCGCTCCCTCGGTACTCGCTTCGCTCGTCAAGGTTTGCAGCCCCGCGGTGCGGAAGGGTTCCTACTTGGTGCTGCGGCTTTGGGGTTCTCGATCGCTTTGCTCGCCGCTTCGCTCCTCGCTCCGCTCCATCGGTACTCACTACGCTCGGGCCTCGCTTCGCTCGTAAACTAAATCACGCTTTTTGCCTATTCTGTCACCCCCAAAATAGTTCAGAACCCCGCCCCAACTTACCTGAGGGACACGCACTGTTGCTACATTCATCTATGCAGCCTGTGTATTTATATACATTGGACTTATACGATGATGATGAAGCGAACGGAAGGATAAAAGAGAGCAGTAATAGGAGCGCCATTGAGGTTAACATGCTGATTTGAAGTGGCAGTTCCCTGACACCAGGACAGGCCAGGAGGAAGTTGCAAGGATCCGCTTTGTTAGGATTGAAAAAATATAAGACTCGACTCTATGTCCTCGGCCACTGTCGGCTTGCTCGCATTCTGTCTGAGCTGCACGTCATGGGCGGCCTTAACGCTTCGACGAAATATCATTTTGTCCACCTCATCCTCCTCTTCGATTTCTTCTTCGTCTTTGGCATCTTTGCAGTCCAGCAACCTCCTCCTCGCAGCAGTGGAAAAACTGACGAAAGAGTTGGAGAGCAATCCTAGTCATCACTGTTTTGACGCTTCGCTGTGGGCGCGGATAGAAGGTCTACCGAGAAAGCTGCCAACTCACGGAATAGGAGGGCTGAAGGCATTATCTATTCTGGAGCCAATCGTTCTCGGTGGCAGGGCCCGACTTGACGACCCTGGCTTCTTCGCGCACATGGATCCCCCAGCCAACATTGAATCGGTCGCTGCGAGTTTGTGGCAAGTAGGGACGAATCAGAACCTCCTCCATCCTGACGTCGCTCCGTCGGCGCGACTTTTGCAGAAGGTGAGAACGCTCGAGCCTCGCTTCGCTCCATACGCCGCAAGCGGCTTTACTCGGTACTTGCTGACGCTTGGTACACACTGACGCTCGCTACACCGCACTCGTCGTAGATCGTCATAAAATGGCTTGCTGAATTCTTCAGCTGCGACGGCGGGCACTTCACGTCAGGGTCGACCGTCGCAAATTTGACAGCGATCTGGGCGGCTAGGGAGGTGAAGAAAATAAAGAGGGTCGTGGCGTCGAAGAACTCTCACAACAGTGTCAAGAAGGCGGCCGACATATTAGGTGAGAATGCTGCGAGGAGCGAAGCGACTGTTACAGTCCACAAATAGAACATGGACTGTAACACAACGAGCGGAATCTTTGAGGCTCCTGACGCTCGGGCCTCGCTTCGCTCTATGCGCCGCAATCGGCTTTGGGGTTCTCGGTCGCTTCGCTCCCTCGGTACTCGCTAACGCTCGGAATTCGCTTCGCTCGGTACGCCTAACATTAGGGCTTGATTTTGTAGCCGTGAATGATATTAGCGCAGACTGCTCCACGTTGGATTTGTCAGACGCTTGTCTAGTGCTGACGGCGGGGACAACGAGCTCGGGGGAGATTGAACCGCTCGAACGGTTCGGCAGCGCGTGGGTGCACTGTGACGCGGCATGGAACGGCCCCATGCGCCTGTCCAGGAAGGTGAGAGTGTGCGAGGAGCAAAGCGAGGGGCTGAAGAGGCGTGTGTATTGGACAACTTTGTACATAGCCGATACTTCTGTACGTGGCGTCGCTGCTGCAAACTTCTGTGCCGTATCTAACATCACGAACGACCCTTCCATAGGGACTTCACACTGTTACATTATTCTAACTCGTCGCTTTGCTACTCGCTTCGCTCGTCGCAGCACGGAATGCGGTTAGATGGCATCGAAGATTGTGATAGTGTCGTGTTCTCATGTCACAAGTGGCTATTTCAGCCAAAAGGTTGTGGAGTAGTCCTGTGGAAGAACTCCGAGAAGGCCGAGGAGAAGATTGCGTACGGAGCAGGCTACTTGGCCACGCCGACGGTGGGGGTGGGGGGTAGTCAGGTGAGAGGCTGCGAGGAGCGAAGCGACAAGCTGAGAAGGCGCGTTGACGAGATCTTGGTGCTCATTGCCGATACTTATATATATATTCACATGGGGTTTCTCGATCGCTTCGCTCCCTCGGACTCGATCTTGGCGCTCATCGCCGATACTTCCGCAAGTAACGTAGCTGCTGCAAACTTCTGCGCCATTTCTAACGACCCTTCCATTGGGACTTCACACTGCTACATTATTCTAACTCCCCTTCCATTGCGGCCCACTTCGCTCGTCGCAGCCTGCAACAGTAGTCCCATTGTTGTGCACTCTGCTGGCTTGGGGACAGGACGGGGTGGCGGAAAGGATAGATAGAGGCGTTGAAAACGCGAGGAATTTAGCAAGGTTGGTTAGCAGTGACTCGAGGTTCGAGCTGTGGACGGGGAATGGTGGGAGAGGGGAAGAGGGCGTGGTTTTGTGGAGAAGGCGAGATGTTGGTATGGAGAACGACAGGGACATCGCGGGAAGGGTGAGAGATAGGATGAAGGAAGAGGGCGCTTTCGTAAGTCTGTCCGGCGGGGGGGCTAAAGGATGGTGGTTCCGGTCGGTGGCAGCGAACGATCACATAGACGTTGACTACTTCTGGGAGGCCGTGGTTCGGGCGGCAGCAGCGGTTTAATCTGCGGTTGGTACGTCCGGCATAAAAATTGATAAGAGAAAAATAAATAAAATAAAAATACGGAAAGCTTAGCAAAACAAATAAGAAACTCAACATTAATGCACAGTAGCCAAACCTATCTATGGAACCGGGCCAATCGTCGCCCTGTCAGCACTACTTGGGTCGAAGTCCGTCCTTGCATCCTCTGCATCTCCACCGCCCCCAACCCTTCCCGGCAGCTTATCAGCACCATCAGGATACGCTCCTGCACTAGGAGAGCCCCTGGGGCCAGCGTAATCGCCGGCGTATCTATCCGCGCTCCATTCTCCGTCTGGATGTTCCGAAGGCCCGATAATCTGTCCGGTGCTTCCGGCCGTAGCGTCCAAGTAGGCGTGAGCACTCTCGTCAATCTTGCCATCTGTAGAAACAAAGTGCCCCTTCCTGGGCTGCAGCTCGTGCGTGCACTGCCAGCCGCGGTAGCCGTCGGGGCAAGTCGTGCAGCCGGTGTCCGTGGTAAGTCCGGAGACGCTGCTGTACTTTCCCACTGCACAGCTCCCGCTGCACTCGGCCGTCTTGAGCCCCGTTATTGTTCCGTACTTTCCCGGGGGACAAAAGAAACAGTCGTCCTCAGACTTGGCGCCGCGCAGATCGTAATATCGCCCAGCCGGGCAGCCCGCAGTACAAGAGCTCGTCGTGAGCCCTTCCGTGATGCCGTACTTGCCCCTCGGACAGAGCTCACACTCAACATCGTGAAGGCCTGAGGGCCTGAACTTTCCTCTGGGGCAAGGCTGCGCGTTACTGTCCCCTGCCGGGGAGTTGGTGGCCGCACGCTTGGCCGTGTGTTGATCTTTTTGGAGTTGGCTCAGGTTCGTGGAGCCCTTCCTGGCACTCAAAATGGGCAAGAGCAGGAGCAGGAGGAAGACAGACCATGATTTCGTAAGCATCGTCGCAGTCGGCGTCGCTGCTGCGGCAGATCTAGTCAGTGGGGGGCGAGTGGAAAATCAGAGACTTATAATCCAAAACGGGGAAGGAGAGAGGCAAGGTCAAACAAGTGTGGTTATGTTGTCGCTCCATGACCCCTTCAGCCTGCCCCAGCCCCCCCCCCCCTACCAGTACAACTGACTTTTCCTTAAATCTCCCCTAATTCAAAGCTTAAGTCGCTTCGACGCGCTCCCCCTCAAGTGCACCAACCCTCCTACCTGAGCTAGGGCCCTCGGCGCGACCGGGCGGCCTTAGGCACGTAGCCGCAGTAAATCCAATCCCACCATTAGTAGGAGGTTGGTCCTCTCGGCAAGGCTGCCACATTAGCAAAAATCTCGCTCAAATGTCGGGGTCAAATAGCACATCATCGGTAGAATCGGACGCAGCGGAGCTATCTGAGACGGTGAAATTGCTCACGCTCATTAATATCGTATTCTTTCCCATTTTTATGTTTGCATGTCAATGGCTGCTGCACCAGGTGAGAACTAGAAGGGATGTGAAGGGATGTGGTGGTCGGGTTGGTGCTGGCGGATTGTAGCTTTCACATATCGCTTTGTCGGGGCGTCGGGCGCGGTGTTAAGCTTCCGCCCTGCTATCTCTAATCTGAGAGTCCCTCTTTGCATCCTGCCGAGCCTATCCGTCTGAGGGCGAGCCTGTGACATGAACGATTAGAATTGTTTAGAGGATTTTCGATGGCGTATTCCCAGCTCCTCGCTTCGCTCCTCGCTGTCACGGTTTGAGCGAACCACACTAACCCCACGTACAACACACACAGCACTCAACTGATAGGCTCATGAGGAAGAGGTCCATGACGATGATCCGGGTGGCCTCCCTTGTGCCGGGCTGGCTGGCTTGGTTCAACCTCATAATTAGTATGGAAGTCGGCGTCCCATGTTTCGTTTTCTACATCTTTGCCCTGCTTATCGCGCCGCTCAGCATCGGTCCGCAGCTCACTAGGGCCATCACACTGTGGTCAATGTTCAAGCTTTCGCATCTGGTTCTTTCGACAGAGGTGTTGAGCGTAAAACGCACCACCTCGAACCGCCACACCAAACACAGAGAAGGGACTTCTGTCTCCGCGAATTCCAACTCAGAAACCAGTAACGCCGTGAAATCCGCGATCGAGGTCACGATGATTAAGAAGGTGACTCGCCTTGCCATCAACATCACGATCTGGGGTCTTTTAGTGTTTCCCACGACTCTGCTGCTGATCTTTTCCATGGCCTTGTCTAATGAGGATGAACTCATGGAGGAAGAATTTCCGAAGTGCTTCCCCGAGCCCATTGTTGTTCGCTACTTCAGCCCTGCCAACGGCCTCTTCGTCGCCTCCCTGGCCATCACGGCGACCTGCGTCCTGAGAAATTCCTCCGATGAGCTGGGCATAAGGAGGGAGATCACTAGGAATGTCATCATCTGGGCAGTCACTTACGTGGCCGTCCTCTTCGTGAGGTCTTTCGACCTTGGTCGCCTTCAGCCTATCATGATCAGCGTGCAGCAAATGGCGTTGACCTACTCCATGATCGTGCTTCCTTGCGGTGGTTTTTGTGGCATGTTGGGAGGTGTGCAGGTTTTCAGCGGAGATGGCAGCAGGTGAGATGTTGGAGGGTTAGAGTGGAGTACCGAGCGAAGCGAGGCCCGAGCGTTAGCGAGTACCGAGGGAGCGGAGCGACGAGCGAAGCGACCGAGAACCCCGAGCGAGCACCGAGGAAGCAAAGCGAGCGAGGAAGTAAAGCGACCAAGAACACGGACGGAGAGCGATAATTGTCTAACTCCGTCGTAACAAGCAGCTACCGTCAAAGCTCCGGCTCGCCCTCTTACAGAAGCAGTGCTAGCAGTGAGAGGAGCGTCGCAGGTATCGACTTTGAGTCGGGCCTGGACGTCGTCCTGTCAACTGAGGGAGGTGTCAGGAAATTTGCAGAGCACTGCGCCAGGGAATTCAGCGTAGAGAACATCAGGTTCTGGCAGGCAGTCAATCAGTACCGAGAAATCTGCAACTCGGAGACGCTGGAGGACATGAAAGAAACTGCGGTACACATATACGAAGAATACGTCAAACCCGGATCAGAGTTCCAGGTGAATCTCCCCATGACTATGGCAAAGCAGATCAAGAAAGATATCGACACGGACAATGTCACCGTCGAGTTGTTGGACAAGGGCCAGCTCGAGATATTTAATTTGATGGAGAGAGATAGCTACCAGAGGTTCCTGCAAAGTAGGGCGCAGAAGACCAGGAGAGCCTCCACGGCAGGGGGTAAGGGCAGGCGCCGAAAGAGCTTGAGCTCTTAGAGCTGAGCGAAGTAGAGGAATAGTAAATGTGGGAAGGAGAGGAGGACGAGGAGGATTAGGACGAGGGGGAGTCGAGTCATGGGTAAAAACGGGAAATGTCAAATATAAAAAATGGCGCCTTTTTCTCATACACAATATGTTTCTCTTATTGTTATTATACTTGTTTGTAGTATACATCATTCTACGTCTCATTTATTCTTTACCGTCACATCAATCTCCCCACATCCCTCAAATATCTCCCCCCCCCCAGCTTCACAAGGAGCTGCAAAATTATCCTTCTCGGAGTTTAGAACAGATATATTTTCAGCTTCGCAATCCACGATGGCTCGTAATTTTCCGAGGCAAGAAAATTAAATTATTGTCGCCCCCCATGCACCCCCTCGCGCAAAGAACAAATATCTCACTCCTCCTTCTGCCACCTACATTGAAGACAGAACACTGGAAGTCTTTTGGGAGAACGGGTCTGATCATTCACAAAACATCCCCATGCCTTCCTGGAATCAAGTTCCACCGAGCAAGGTTTCGGTGACGGTATCCCCGCACCATGGGCCCATGAAGCTCAAGAAGAGCCCGGTGAAAACGCCGAAGAAGAAGTCAAAATTGCCTGAGGTTCGTCCATACCTGTTTAGGCCGAAGACTGATGTGAACAATTGTTAACTTTTCCACTCACCCTTCGCCTCTACAGCCCAACCCTCAACTTATAGACAGCTGGACCACCACATTCCTCCACTCGCCGACTTCTTTGCTAGGGTCAACGGGCAAAAAGAGCAGCCCCCTTAAGAAGCTCGCGCTCAACAGGTCTTCTTCCGCCCCGACCCTGGCACTGCCCAAGAGTCCAATAGGCTTCAGGCCGAGCACTCCGAGCACGCCCACTGGGCATCAGAGCAATGTATTCGGAATGAGCTCGACCATGTACAAGTACAGTCACAGGAAGGATCCGTCTCTTTATGCCAAGGCTTTGAGTTTGGCTGCGGCGAGGCCAAGGTGAGGGTATAGAAGGGAGCGAAGCGACCGAGAACCCCCAAAGCCGCTTGCGGCGTATAGAGCGAAGCGGGGCCCTAGCGGCAGGAGCCTCAAAATCTCAGCTCGTCACTTCGCTCCTCGCACCCCAAAGCCGCTTGCGGTTTATTGCGCGAAGCGAGGCCCGAGCGTCGCCTGTGCCATGCACTTGTTTTTGTTCGTCGCTTTCGACATCGGCATTTTGCTAAACCACCGTACACGTTGCGCTCGCAGGACCGCCTACGGGGGAGCCATGGACAGAACATCATCGCCAGGGGGTACGGGGAGCTCAAGGGATCGTCCAGGAACGTCAGATTCCACCTTCAGGGTGACCAAAGTGAATAAGCGCCAGCAGCAAGAGATGCTGGAGCGGCTAGCGGTTCAGCCCCTCATGCAGAAATTCGTCAGAAAAGAAAAAGACACTTACGAAACAAAGCGTGGAAAGCAAATCATCAATTCCAAATTCGACCAGAAGAAGATGAACGCTGTGAGAGCCAGGCAGCAGCAGTACTCGAAGCAGCTCGATGAGAGCGCGGGGGACAAGATCTCCCTCCAGATCGATAGCGTCACTAGGGCCGTGGTGCAGAACTTCAGAAAATTGATCAACTCAGAGCGGTGTGCGTTGTTCCTCCACGATGCGAGGACCAACGAGCTCTACTTCAAGCCTGTAGCTGGGCACGACACTGTCGTTTCGGAGATCAGATTTCCGGCCACCGCTGGCATCGCTGGTTGGGTTGCAACTAGTGGGAAGATGCTGAACATTCCCAACGCTTACAAGGATGAACGTTTCAATCCGGCCATTGACAAGAAGACAGGGTTTAGAACTAGGAGGTAAGGGGAGCGAGTACTGAGGGAGCGGAGCGAGGAGCGAAGCGAGGAGCGAAGCGAGGAGCGAAGCGAGGAGCGAAACGACCGAGAACCCCCAAAGCCTGAGGGAGGGGGAGCGAGTAGCAAGTGAAGTGAAGCGAGTACCAAGCGAACCGAGTACCGAGCGAAGCAAAGAGATCGAGGAAACAAAGCGACCATGAACAAAAACGTTTGACGAGTGTTGTAATTCTAATTTCGTCACTTGGCTCGTCGCAGCATCCTTTGCATGCCCATCTTGAACGATGACGGGAGTCTGCTCGGAGTTTGCCAGATGGTGAACAAGTTCAAGCGGAAGAAGATCGAGAGGGCCGCAGCCAATACCATTAGCAGGTCCATGGAGCAAGACGATAGCGCCGATAAGCAATACACCCCCTTCCACCACGACGACGAGGTGACGCTGAAGAGATGCTGCGAGAAAGTGGCGGATGCCCTTTCGCATTTGAGAGACCTGCAAAAGCAAGCCATAGAAGAAGAGGCCATGAAAAAGCAAGCCGCGATGAGCAGGAGGAAGAGCGCGCTTGATGTCGGCGAGAGCGCTAAAACCAACCCCAACTCGCCGCTTGAGAATAGCCGGTCGTTGGGAGGTCTATCGGGGGCCAAGACGGTCCCCAACACGCCCATAAGAGGCGCTGCGAGGAATCTGGCGACCGCTAAGCAGGAGGTCAAGGGTCTCATCAATTTCATGAGCGGGGAGGTCAGCAAGTTAGAGTCAGAATTAGAGTCGGAGAACGCCGAGTTCGGAGGAGACGCTGGAGTCTCCGAGGCCGCTAGGAGGTTCCAGTTCCGGGACAATGTGTCGGGGCAGCAAATGACCAGCAAGGGGCAAACCATGGACGCGGAGGAGAATAGGTGAGAGTTGAGAGTTGAGAGTAGCGGGTAATTGAGGGTAGCGAGTCTTGAGCGAAGCGAGTCCCGAGCGGAGCGAGTCCCGAGCGAAGCGAGACCATGGTATGTATATCTAACTCGTTGACGCTACCCTCATCTCTATCTCAGGGCCGCCATGACCAAGCACAAGCGACAGAAGGCCTACGTCGCCCAGTGCCAGGACTTTAACATGGACGAGTCCGACGTTGCCATGAACGCTGCGCTGAGGAACATGATGGCCAAGTTCAAGATCATGCTGCAGTGCGACCGCTGCGGGTTATTCTTCCTGGACGACGAGACGGACGAGCTCTATTTTCACATTGAAGAGGAGGGCAGTAACATTCGTTTCCCCAAGACCAAGGGTATTGCAGGTGAGCGTTGGGGGGGGGGGGCGTAGTGTAGCGAGCGACTGAGCGAATCGAAGCGAAGCGAATCGAAGCGATAATGTATACTGAGCGACCAAGCGTTGTAACCTGCGAGACACGTCACATTTAAAAAAAATGGTACTAACACTGATCACCTCGCTTTATTTAAACCCTCACTCGCAGGGTCGGTCGCCTGCTCTGGCGAGTCCCTTCTGATTAAGGATGCTTACAAGGACGACCGCTTCAACAGAACAGTCGACAAAATGACGGGCTACAAAACCAACAACATCCTGTGCCAGCCAGTCAAGGACGGGCTGGGGGAGATCATCGCAGTGATGCAAATGGTCAACAGCGCGAAGCCGGGCGGGTTTTCGGACACAGACCAAGCCAGGCTAGTAGACTACGCTTCGAAGATGAGCCAGGGGCTGCTGGCCATCAGGGACAGCAAGAAGGACGGCACCTCGTCGCACATGCAAAAAAGCAGAGAGGCCAAGATTAAAAAGATGAACGAAGTCATCAATGACATCAACAAGCAGATCGACGCAGAGAAGAAGGCGTTCATGGCGAAGCGAAAGGAGGAAAGCAGACACGAGTACACTGCCAATGAGGCCGCGGCGAGATTCAAGTTCAGAGACGGAGGAGAAAGGGAGAAGGAGAAGGAGAAGGGTGAGAGCGGAGTGAGGAGCGAAGCGACGATTGAAGCGACCGAGCGAAGCGAGGCCTGAGCGTTAACGAGTATCGAGGAGCGATATACTGTACCGAGCGAAGCGAGGCCCGAGTGCTAGCGAGTATAACCCCAAACTCCACCACTAACACACACACCACTAACACACACACCATATAAAGTCTCTGAGGAGCAGGAGCGGCTTCAGAACAACCAACAGCTCTTCGACGACATCTTTTCAGGGAAGGGCATCAACATCGAAGAGACGGCCGAGAAGAAGCCGGGGGGGAGTGGGGGGACCAGTAGGAGGGGCAGCGTTGATAAGGGGGGCAGGAGCAGGAGGGCCAGTGTCGATCTGGGGGGGTCGACGGGAGTTATGGGCGTGGGAAAGGGGGTCCTGGCACTGCCGCCGGGGCTGCAGGACGCCGGGATGGGAGGGAGGGCAAGGGCGTTGAGCGGCAGCGGGGATAACAGCCCGGGTATTAGATCCAGGAGGTCAAGCATCTCCGGACCCTCCTCGCCAACATCTGCCAGCGGGCTCCTTGCCCAACGGACGTCAGGCTCGGCGGCGGGCTCTAACGAGGCCACTCCGAAGCGCATGCAGCAAAGGAACCTCGCCGCCTACCAAATTGCGGTGCCGTCAGGGACCAAGAGCAGGATGGGTAGTAGGAGGCCGAGCGTCGCTTAGGGTTGGTTGGAGTTCGGTGGGAGGGGATTGTGTTGAATTTATGTTGTTTATGTAAGAAGCGGTTGCTGTGGAGTTTTTTATTTAAAGCAGCAGCGAGGAGGAGCGGCCGAGGAACGGCCGAGGAGCGGAGCAACGAGTTATCCATAAACCACGTCCCGCCGCCTTCGTACTCCTCCCTCCCTTCGTTCTCAACAAAAAACTTCCAAAAAAGTAAAAAAATAGAAGCGACGCGCAAAGCACTCCGCAGCGGGCAAAAAAATGACATCTGTGGGGTTCGAACCCACGCCTACGAATAGACTACGACCTGAACGTAGCGCCTTAGACCACTCGGCCAAAATGTCTTGTCATCGTCACCTAAAGAATGATCAAGAATGAAATGCTGAAAGTAGGTTATCAAATCGGTAAATAGCCTCTTTTTTTCAAGATAAAAGACAAAAAAACTCCTCGTTCAACCCTACGCTTCGATCACAATAAGGAAACCTTCTCCGCGCGCACCGTCAGTACCTCGCTCTGCCGACCGTGGCCTTCAACTGGTCCCTCGCGCTGCGGAACAACTTTTTTAGCTCTAAACTGCCTGCGGCTGAAAACTCAAACCCTCGACTGCTTCCCTCGACCCCAGCCGCGCATTTGCTTCGCGTTTGACCCACCTCCTCCGGCCTCCTCAACCTTGACCCCAACTTCCCCCCACCAGCCCTTTTACAACCCCCCATGTCCTCCGCAACTTCCTCTCCGTCGTCGCCTGCTCCGCCCCTCCACGCGCTGCTCTCCGACACTTCTTCCGAGTGGGGTCTTCCGCCTGGTCCTCCTGACGCCGCCTCTGCATCTGACGTGTTGCTGAACGATTTGAAGAAGAGGCTGGGCAAGGAGAAGCGATCGTCATCCCGTGAGGTGACGCTAAAGGTACGTTTATTGTTGCGCGTTATTCTATTCTTATTGTGTCCGACACCTACCCGACCATCAGACTTGGTTACAGGTTGCAGCGCATTTTCTCTCCACTCAACAAAGTGATCGTATTGTTCGTAGGTTACGTGTTGTCACGGGTATACAACTGCGCACACACCACGCCTCTACGCCGACCACGCCACCACGCTCATAACCTTCGAGCTAACTCTAACACAACACGCTGACACGCTGAACCCTGACACCTTAGCCAAAATCAAAATCAAAATCGTCACAGCCTACCGCCATACCTATACCAATACCACCAACAACGACCAAACCTCCCTCCAAGCTCCAAGCTCCCCCTCACATAACCTCCTCAACCCCCACAACCAACCCCACAACCCAAACTCCAAACCCACCACTTACTAACAACGAAATCGCACTGTCTGTGCTGCTCTGCCTGGCCCTGAAGCGGATCGTAACCTTGGTCTCTCCAGTAACCCTATCGACAAGTTTAATCTGGTTGATGACTTTATCTTTCATCCTAGTTAATAAGTACAAGGATCGAATATTAAGCCCCCGAAAAGAGGAATGACTTTTGGATGAAAACGTATTTCTTTCTATAATATATAATTCGCTGTTTACCCTTCACCTCCTCCACTGCCGTTTTCGCTTCGCTCAGTGTTGGGCACGAGTGCATTGCTGCGCAGGCAACTAACCCTGAAAAAAAAGGTCGAAATTTGTTATGGTGAGCACGATTTTTAATTAGGGTTGCCCTAAGAAAACAAACTGAAAGCTGAATACGTTCTAACTTGTAGTTGGCACGTCAAGATTAAGATAATATGGGAGACACTAGCGATTTAATCTGCAGTCAGTAGGTATGTCAGTCTTAAGATATGCCCCAGCCATCTCACTTCTTGGAGCAGAAATGAATCAAAATCAGCAGGCACCCAATCCAAGCAAGCAGCGCCACAAGAACCCAAACTTGAAGTCCAAACCCTAATATAGCCACATAACTCCAACTGCAACACTCCAAAACATCGTCGCCCCCTCCCAATCCCCAAACCTAACAACCAAACCTAACAATCAACACTCGAAAAACGCATAACGCATTCAAACTTTCATCATGCTCCAGTCCCTCACAAACTCGCCCTCGTCGGCATCAACGGCTTCCATGGTCGCTAGAAAGCCTAGAGCTAACGCTGAGTTGGCTCTCAATGGTACGAAATGCGATAGAATGATGATTAAATAACCTCTCAATTGAAGGAGAAACGACTTAGGATGCCAACGTCCTTCGGCCAACCAATTCTATCAACCTCCGAGCGAATCCGTCCGTTATCTACTAAGCTCGCTTTCGATTTACTCACACGCCTCTCGCTCGCAGCGCGCATTGCGTCTATCAAGGCCGCGTTCACACTTGCGGAGAAGGTGAGAAGCTGCTCTCGGGCTGTTTTTTTGTCCGGCGAGCGAAGCGAGTCGCAATAGAAGGGTCGTTCGCGTTGTTAATAACGGCGTATATTATGCAGCAGCGACGTTACGCACGGAAGTATCGACAATGCACGTCAATATCTATTACACCCGCCTCTTCAAATCGTCGCTTCGCTCCTCACACACGCTTACCTCAACGACCCAAAACGACCCAGGCTTCCTTCAATCCCGCTACCGTTGAGGCTCTTCGAAGCTCGATCTTCGACGTCAAACCTCCGCCCACGCCAACTCCCTCGAACTCGAACTCGAACTTGGACTTGGAGAATGTCAACCCCACTGACCTTTCCATGAGCACCGTCCCGGAGGAGAAGAAGCCCAAGGTGAGAAGTTGCGAGGAGCTGACGAAGCATTATTAGCAGGTATAGTAGAAGTAGGCTTTGGGAGATAGATCGCTCATTCACGATTAGAATTGTTTAGAAACTCTCGATGGCGGTATTCCCAGCTCCTCGCTTCGCTCCTCGCTGTCACGGTTCTCGCTTGGCTCGGTACTTCGCTCCGTCAATCACGTTCGTTATACATCAATCCTTACCTCTATAATATCCTAACTCGTCGCTTTGCTCCTCGGTCGCAGCGCCGCAGCCGTCGCAGGCGCTCCCTCGCGGTCGACGTTGAGAGCGGCGACATCCTGCTAGGAGTCGCCTCCCCCGAACCCTTGAGCACTCCCCGCGCCGCTCCTTTGTCGGCCCGATCGCCTTCGCCTTCTCCTTTGCTGCCTCCGCAGCCTTCTACCCCCGCGACTTCTTCCAAGAAATCACTCCCTTCCAAGAGTTCTCCTCCTCCCAAGTCAGCGTTGAGGCGTTCGAGACGCAAGAGTGTTTCGCAGGCACCCGTCGGACTTTACAATGAGAACCAGGTACGCCGCTTACCGTCGCTACTTAAAAGTAAAGAATGCGTGGTCCTAAGCTCTTCACTTCACCCCTCACTTCTAACAATCTACTAAATCGTTGCCACAGGGCACCCCTGAGGTCCTCAAACCCCTCCCTCCTAAAACTTCCACCACAAAAAAATCTACACCCGCACCAACTTCACTTCTTGCGGCGCCTTCGCCTGTGGTATCCACCCCAGCGCCGAGCAACACCTCGCACACCTCCCACGCATCCCACACATCCCCCCACACATCCAACACATCTCTTAACAACACCTCCAACACCTCCTCCTCTTCTTCCAACCCGATTCCCACTCCCTTCTTCAACGCTCGCTCGGCTGCCACGCCTGCTCCTCCCCTTCCTCCCCCAGTGCCTCACACAACCTCCAACCACGGTCACAACCGTACCTCGTCCGCACCTACCGTTGCGGTTTCCAACACGTCGACCAAGAAGCGGCGTCGTAAGTCCGTCTCTCCTCCCAAGGGATCTGGCGTTTCAGGTGAGAAACTGCGAGGAGTCTCTATACTCGCCAGAATGCTTTAATTCCGTTCCTTCTCCTGCTGCGCTATTAGCTCCAGTCTAGAGCGCTCGATACTCGCTATCGCTCGGTCGGTCGCTCCGCTCCCTCTATACTCGCCGGAATGCGTCAATTCTGCTTCCGTCTCCGTCTGCGCTAGGAGCTTCAGTCTAGATAGCGACGCCACTACCACCGCTACACAATTCTAACTCGTCGCTCCGCTCGTCGCAGCGACGGAGTGGGAGATGCTCGCTAATCAGAGCCGCCTCCGCTCCCTCAAGCGCAAGGGACTGACGAGTCCCAAGGTCGCTCCAACGGCCACTGCGCTTCCCTCTCTCCCATCCTCGCTAAAGAAGCCAAAATACAGTCCGTCTCCGACCTACACCACCACCAACACCCTCAACAGCCCCGACACCATGACCAACCGAAGCCATTCGCTGTCCCACTCTTACGCCCTGTCCAACCCTGACTCTTCCTTCGGAGAGGTAAGAAGCTTTGTTGATCATAGTGATTGTAGTAGCCTCAATTTATTCGGCCACTATCATCGCCACTTTTTTCTAACTCGTCGCTTCGCTCCTCGTTCGCCCCCCCCGTTCGCAGGTCTTTCTCAAGAACTCATCCAACAACCCCAACGAACTCTCCGGCAACAATAACTCCGTCTGCGAGAGCGTCGACACGGTCATCTTGGACAGCTCGACGGACCACCTGATGAACGACTCCTTCACTAATTCTATCTCGAATCTGTCGCCCGTGGCCACCGAGAGAAGCGCCTCGTTGTCTCCTTCCTCGGCCAACAAACGGCAGGAGCCGACCCCAACAGCAGCAGTAGCGCCTCCCAGCCCGCCCACCCCTCCCAAAGTCATCCCCACCCCAGGTACGAGACCTCGCTCCCTCGGTACTCGCTATCGTTCGGGCCTCACCGCAAGCGGCTCGGCTCCCTACCCTACTCATTCTAACTCGTCGCTTTGCCCCAACTTCGCGCAGACACGATCGTCACCAAGATGATGGACCTGTTCGCCGACATTCCCATCGGTTGCAACTTGACCACCACTTCGTGCTCGTCAGCCCGCGTCTTCGCAGCGGCCCTCCTGCACCTGACCCCGGCCGATCTCCCTCCCGCCTCCCTGCCGCTCATCCTCCCCCTTCTGACTTCCTTCGTCGACGCAGAATTGTGCGTCCTGGCGTCGCAGCACTCCACCACCAACTCCACCACCCCTTCGCACTCTCCTCCCTCGTCGCGGACGAGGCTCATGTTCTGCGCCTACGATTTCTCCGCCGTCTCTCCCCCGGTGGACGTCGAGGTCGGAAGCAACGCCCACCTCGAGAGGTGCGTCCAGAAGATTGCTGTCATCATTAAGAACATGAATTGCATGGTCGGCCTCTCCCCGGAGCACCCCGCACGGACCGCCCTCAAGTCGCTCCTGTCCTTTGCAACCATGTTGGCGAACAAGCACTCCCCTGAGGGGCGGGAGATGCGCGAGAACCTCAACGCCACTATGCCCACGACCGCGAACTGGATGGCGGCCCGCTTCCTGGGAGCGGCGAGGTTCTACAAGAAGGAGGTGAGAAGCTGGAAATGTGAACTGATATCTTTACTTCTTTATTCTAACTCATCTTTCGCTCCTCGGCTCGTTGCAGCTCGCCGTCGCCCTGGACATGGCTTGCGAGGTCCCTGACGAATTCAACGACGGAATCAAGCCGTCGCCCCTGAGGCTTCGTCTCGGGGAGCTGATCGGGGCCTCGTGCCGCTTTCACCTGCGTAGGCTCTTCAACCCGATCCCCCCCTCCTACACGAAGCCAGGGGTAGGGCAGGCCCCGGCCGACTACTCCGCGTGCCGCTCGACAATCCACGAGATCGTGTGCATGGAGGCCCCTGGAGGGCAGGACTCTGCAGCTGCGGACGGCTCCATCAGCTCCGTCCTGAACTCGGCCCTGATGCACGTTTACGAGGCTCAGCTCGCCAAGGACCACATCGAGCTCTCGAGAAACAGCACCAAAAGTAGTAAAAGTAGCGGCAGTGATGGTGGTGGTGGTGCTGCTGCTGCTGCTGCTGTTGATCCGAACGCCAGTTTTGTCGTGTCGGCGATCAGCATGCGAGGCCTCGAGGGCAACGGACCCCTGTCTGACGACGACCTAGAGCTCGTTATGCAAGACATTGAACTCGCTCACGTGGCCCTGGCGGGATCCCGGGCTGCCAAGTTCATTATCGACCTGATGAACTGGGAGGGAGTGGCGAAAGCCCTCGAGGACAGCGGGGGGTGGGAATGCATAGAGACGTATGCGGCGCTGATTTCAGAAGTTAAGCTCGAAACCATCGCCGTCGATGAGGCGCACTTTGTATTGCTGAGGGACGTTGCAGGTCTACTTACCTCGTTGACTGGTGCCTTCGTCAAGAGCGAGCAGTCAGGGCAGGCCGCTTCTCGCTGCCTCAACGACATGTGGCGCAGATTCAAGTGCGGCAAACTTAACGCAGCCGCCCTCCGACGCAACCCCAACGTAGGCGTCATCAGGACGGCGCTAGTCGAGGGCAACGCCAAGTTCGTCTACCCCACTCTTGCGGTGCCAGAGGACGAAGAGGAGGAAGATTATGTTGCGGTGGACGTGGACGTGGGCGTGGGTGTAGACGCGGGAGCGGGAGCGGGAGCGGTGGCCTGAAGTTGTATCTAGTGCCTAGTTCTGCCAGTGTAGTGTACTGTGTTAAGGTGAATCTAATCTTACGACGTGGGTTTGTTTTTTTAAGAAAGAAAGAAAGAAAGAAGGAATTTATTTTAGGTTTTATACTTTCAAAGAGTGGTGGTCAGCTCAATTACTTGATCGGTGGGGGCGGAGGTGGTGGTGTTGTTGTTGTTGTTGTTGATGTTGTTGGTGTTGGTGTTGGTGTTGGTGTTGGTGTTGGTGTTGGTGTTGTTGTTTTCATTTGAGTGAACAGGAGAGGCGACTACTTCTTCTAGTTCCTCTACTTGATTCTCTTCGTCAGTGATTTCGATTTCTATTTCGATTCCTTCTTCGTTGACCTTCGACGTCGATCTGAAGAATCCGCGAAGGTAGGAGTAGATTATGTCGCCATCTTCACCGCTCAGGCATTTGACGGCGTACGCGTCGACTGATATGCTGCCGAACATGGCTGCGGTGAACCAGAGCCACCATTGCGCCCAGTTATTTGAACATGAGTGGCTGACGAAGAAAAATAATACGATTCCGATGAATGTGGTACCGACAGTGTACATGGCCACAAGACCGAACATCTTCAAGATGCTGGGGTGGTTGCGCATTATTTTAACCTTCCATCGAGCCTTCTCATTCTCGGACATCAACTCCCAATCCATCGTCCTCTCAAACTCCCACCTTTCGATCTCGTTCTTGGTGTTCATCATTGCCTCGATTTTATCGCTCACGCCTTCTTCGCTGGCGGCTGAGTTGGCTCTCGATCGGATAGTATCTCGATCTTGGCCGATTGACTCTCGGCGATCTTGGCCGATTGACTCTCGGAATGACTTAAAGGAATCTGTGAGGCCGAATACCAACCTCTTCATAGACCAGAGGATGCCCAGTAAGACGAAGATTGCGAAGACTTGACCCACGGCATCCAGAGCTTCGTCCTTATTTGTTCTTGCTTTCAGGGCCTGCAAAATTGTGAATAACGTAGGGGTAGCGCACAGCACCCGTGTGATTAGCACCTCGGTGTCATTTATGGGGTCGCCGTAAACGTTGCTAGCGCGAAAGCTCAGATACGGTCGCTTTGCCACGTGTCGGAGATAAAGAAAATGCGTTGCCTGGAATAGAATGGTTTGTAGACAGCTCATGGTGAGTGGGATTGTGGCGGCGTTTATTCTTTTTGGTAGGAGAGACACGGTAGCTGGGAACGATGACTCCAAAGTGTCTATTGTAGTACTTTCAATTGCCACTTGAATGGAACTCACTCCCATTTCGATGAGGCTCGTAAGAGCTGGAATAAAGTAGCAGAAGATTTTTCTTCTTGTCGCCTGCGAATAATATCGGGATGAAAGCGATTCGTTTTGTTAGAACGATTCAGGTGGTGTTCCAACCTATCGTTCTCACCTTGCTCTCGTGGGACAGTGAACGGGGCGTGTAATTAGCGCAGAAAGAGGCAAGGAAGGGGAGGCCGTTTTTGAGCTGAGAATCCTCGTCGCTGGCGTACTGCTCCGGGTTCTCCATGTATTTGAGGCGCTCAACGCTGTACTTCCAAGCCATGGTTTTGACTCTGAAGTACATGTAAGCGGCAATGAAGATGGCGGCGACAATATTTATGATCCCGTTTATTGCCACCCCTAAATATATATCGGTATTATTGCTCTGGTTGGTGGACATTGTTTCAAAAGACGTGCTAATTAAGGTGGGCGCGTCGAGGGCCACTCGCAAGAGTGGGACGATGGTGATGGTAGCTAGAATTGAAGCCAGCACCTGGCACCTCTTCTTCGTTTTGGTGCTGATGCAGTTGCGGAGCAAGGGAATCGAGTGGAGCCTCATGAGGAACTGGATGATAAACTCAACGAAAAGGAAAATGAGAACACCGTTCTGGTAGCTTGCGAGATCGAAGGCAGCCACACACGCCGGTTGAGGTTGAAAGGGCATTGTGAACCAGGTGGCAAAGAGGGAGAAACTGAGGAACCATTGGGGATACGGGAGGTTGTTGAACTTTGAGGCCTCGCTGAGGACCTGGACCACCGTCGTGCCCTGCTTCACCTTCGTCTGCGTGTCCATCTTGAGATTGAACACTTTCTTGATGTGATGCTCCTTGATGATATTCAGTCGCTTTAGGAACCAGACCGTCGTGACGATTATGAGTACGACTGTGCCGAAGAGCAGAACAGGGGCAACTACACCAAAGGCGCCTCCGGCGCATTTCACGCAACTGCCTCCGGCGTCAAAGTGATTGTTTGGGCAAGTCGCGCAAAAATAGTCTGAAGATTTGAAGCCGTTGTGGCACTCGCCGTTGGTAGCGCAGTTGGCCTTCGAGGGACATGGAGAGCAGGCGGAGGCGATTACTGAGAGGAAGGAGTGAGGGGGGGGGGTGACAAAGTGTCAGGGGAGGAAGGTGTTGGTTGGTGAAGGCGATGAAACGTGTATTCTCACCTCTCTCCCCGTCACTGCAGAGGCGTTTGTTGTTTGATAACAGGCATAATGTTGTTTCCCTTACACATAGCTCTGCGAAAGCTGGCGGAATCAACCCGTAAAAATCGTTGCTGAATAATGAAACATCTTTTAATGAAGATAAGCCGCTAAGAAAGTCGAGAGAATCTGAGAATTGATTGTCGTGCAAGGTAAGCCTTTCTAGAGATGTTAAGCTGCTAAATATGGAAACTGGACCCGTAAACTGATTACCAGCTACATCTAGGTAGGTTAAGGATTGGAGGTTGCCCATCGAAGCGGGTAAATGACCACTTAGAGCATTTCCACCAACGTCGAAATACTCAAGGTGTGTCAGATTCCCAATGAACTCGGGGATCTGACCGCTTAAATAATTGTCGTTAAGGTTGAAATACTCAAGGTATGTTAGGTTTCCTATGGACTCGGGGATCTGACCACTTAAAGCATTTCCAGTAGCTTCGAAATACTCAAGGTGGGTTAGGTTTTCTATGGACTCCGGTAATTGACCACTTAAAGCATTCCAAGCAACGTCGAAATACTCAAGGTGTGCTAGATTTCCAATGGACTCGGGGATCTGACCACTGAAATCATTCCAAGCAACGTTGAAATACTCAAGGTGTGTTAGGTTTCCAATGGACTCGGGGATCTGACCACTTACAGCACTAGCACTACTTTGGACGTGAAAATACTCAAGGTGTGTTAGGTTTCCAATGGACTCGGGTAATTGACCGCTTAAAAAATTCCAAGCAAGGTCGAAAACCTTTAGGTGTGCTAGATTTCCAATGGACTCGGGGATCTGACCGCTTAAATAATTGTCGTTAACGTTGAAATATTCAAGTTGCGTCAGATTTCCAATGGACTCAGGGATATGACCACTTAAAGCATTTCCCCATACGCTGAATATTTCTAGGTGTATTAGATTTCCAATGGACTCGGGGATCGGACCACTTAAAGCATTTCCGCCAACGCTGAACCTCTCAAGGTGTGTTAGACTTCCTATGGACTCGGGAAGGTGGCCCGTCAAGCCTCTTTCATCTAAGTACAGGTCCACCACCGTGTCGTTCCTGCAGGTGATGCCGTCCCAGTCGCAAGCGCCTGCAATATTTGTGGTGTCCCACCCTACCGACGTTGTGTCAGCGAGGTCGAGCAGGGCAGCGAGTTCGCCGCCCGGGATTGCAGAGCAGGAGGGGGGAAAGATCATGACGAGAAGAAGGGCGAGGACGGCGTGTATCCGGGCAGGGCGTGGGGATAGCCTCATCAGGGCGTTAGGATGGGTCGTAAGGGAGGGAGGTGCGCGGGGGAGTGAATTATGAGGGTTATGGGGACAGGAAGAATTGTTATGATTGCCAGGAACACAAGTAATCTCCCTACTGGGGCGCTAAGTGTGTCTGAAAATTTATTGAGGGAGCGTAAGATGATCGCCAAATTGTTCACACACAAGGCTAGAAGCAGCGGACGTTCGCAGCAGCAGAAAACGGGTGATCTTTTCCCAGAGAATTTTATCTCACGTCAGAGAAATTTTAGTGGTCAATTTCGGTCATATTAATCACCTTAAGACCAATTAAAGTCCAACACTTCTGTTAAAGTTTTCAAAAAAAGTTCATTTTGGCCAATTTTTAAACTAGAAATCCATGATAAAAGCATCAATGGAACATATAAGTACTATATTTAGAATAATGAAGATATTTAATTACCTATGAGAACACTTTTTGGACAATTTGGAACTTATGAAGATCAATTTTTGAAACCAACTTCAAATCCCTTTTTGTCCTATTTAATGTCATATTATTCCTCTTAGAGGTGTTGAAAGGAATAATAAGACCAAAAATTATCGACAAAACTTTTGAAACATTGTCAAATCGAAAAACTCAAATTTACACCTCGATAATTCACGTTATAAGCTCAGCGCCGCTTCTCGACCACTTATGGGGATTCCTGCGAAGCCGACGCGGGCTCCCAAATCGTACCTCGGTTTGGACTTGTCAACCCAATCTTTGACGCTTACACTGCTCTCGCAGCCCTCGAACTCTGCCTTTGCTGTGGAGACCTTCACGACGTCGGTGAACTTTGAGAAGGACTGCGGCGACTCTGGGCTGGGGGATGACGGGACGCAGGACGCCTCGGTGTGGCTGAAGGCCTTCGATCTCCTGTCAGAGCGTCTGCGCTCGAACAAGGTTTGGGATCGATTGCGCAGCACTGTCGTGGCGGTTAGTTTCTCCGCCCAGCAGCATGGGACTTGCTGGATGCGCTCTCCGTCCTCGGTGCCGTTTCCGTCGAGCTCCTTCTCGGAGTTCAAGGATCTCTTCGCTACTACGACCTCTCCCATTTGGCTCCACTCCCTGGCCTCTGGAATGCTGGAAGGTGAGGGAAACCTTTTCGTGATCCATTTGCTGCGAGTCGCTTTGCTACGTGTCGACGTTGTTTATTATTTCACCGCTTACATAGTTATTTTATCATCGCTGCTTTATTCTAACTCGTCACAGAAATGAACGTGGAGCACCCATCTGCCTCTCTGCCTACTGGTTGCGCCCTGACGAGCCGTTTCTCCGGTCCTGTCATAGCTTACTATCTCCGAAATAAAAAGGACGTGTATGATGCTTCTTCAAGGATCATGCTGATCACGGAGTTCATGTTGTACATGTGCACTGGAAAGGTGAGGCACTCTTGAGGACTAGGCTACAGGCTCGTACAACCTCTTTTATCGCTTCGCTATTCTAGTTTGTTAACACTAAACTCCACGCTCGCTGCTCGTACTCCCTTCGCAGGACTTCTCCGTAATCGATGAGAGCGACGCTGCAGGCACCAACATGTTCGACCTGGAGAAGAGGGCGTGGTGTTCCGAGGTCTGCTCAGTTCTCTTCGGCGACAAGGAGGACGAGGTCAGGGCGAAGGTTGCGAGCACGGTGTGCACGGGCACGCACGTTTTGGGCAAGCCGTGCAGCTTCTTCGCGGAGAAAATGGGAATTCCTGAAACCGCAACGGTTGTGATTGGAACTGGCGACAATCCCAGCAGGTGAGATGACATGCTTCCCCACCTCTCCTCCTTTTTGTCGCTGACTCTCCGTTCGCTCATCCTGCTCCTCCCCAGTTTCTGTTCCTCAAAGCTCGCCCGCAACGAGCTAATAATAAGCCTCGGAACCTCCGACACTGTCCTCGGCCTCGTCCCCTCCCTCACCTCCAAAACCTCCACAACCCTGAGCAACTTCCGTGACCCCCGCACCTCTTCAAGCTACGTCCGCATGCTCTGCTTCTCCAACGGCGGCAAGCTCCGGGAGTCATACTGCCAAAAATACGCCTCCCACTCCTGGAAGTCCTTCTCGGAGTCCGCTCAAAAACACTCCACCCAATGGAACCTCCACTGCTCCGTCCCCGAGATAACCCCTTCCCTCCCCCCCGGTCTCTA
The DNA here is from genome assembly GCA_030267905.1 of Triparma verrucosa. Classification (NCBI taxonomy): domain Eukaryota; class Bolidophyceae; order Parmales; family Triparmaceae; genus Triparma; species Triparma verrucosa. The sequence goes on from BRXX01000503.1 coordinate 61,708, forward strand.
CACCTCCGGCCCAATCCCCCCCCCCCTCCAGATCCCCACGTTAATAAAAACCCGAGTCCACTCGATGTACCTGCACTCCCTCCGCTGTTCGATGCACGATTCGAGTATAAGTAGGGTTCTTGTCACGGGGGGAGGGAGCCAAAGCGAAGGGATATTAAAGGAGATAAGCAGGGTTTTCGGTTGCAGGTGAGAAAGGCTTCGAATATTGTCGAAGCGTTTCAAATCGTACGGACGACCGGTCCGTTATAACAACAAGGCGACGAAATTTTGTCCACACAGTTTTTTTCGCCGAGATTTCGAATCGTTTCACCTACATAATTCCTAACGCAGATCATCATAATTCCTTTCTCCCTATCAGCGTTTACGTTCAAGACGGTAGTTCCGGCGGAGCTTCTTACGGCGCCGCGGTCCGCGCGATGCACGGGAGAGAGAAGGTTGAGAGGGGAGGAAGCTTCAATGAGATATGCGGGAAGACTGTGGAGAGGGGGTGGAGGAAGTTCTGCGAGGAGGAGGGGGTTGGGGAGGAGGTGAGAGAGAGACGGAACGATGGGTTTTATTCAACATACGCATCCCGATGAGGGACCATGAAGATTTTAACCCTCGCCTTTTTTCTCTCGTTAACGGTTCGCAGGAGGCGATAAGGGTTCGGGAGGATTACGCTCGTTTTGAGGACTCCATCGTCGCCCGATGCAGGAGCTCGGAGGAGGCGGAGGGAAGGAAGGAGGACAACGCGAAGAGTGATGAAGGCAATGGAGGATCGTGGTGGATTGGAGCTGGTTTGGCTGTCGGCGTTGGTATCGGAGTTTATTTCTGGGTTAAGAGAGGAAAAAAATAGAATAAAGCAGTGTCGAATGAAGTTCGTTCTTCAAATAATATATTATTGTGTAGCTACAAGTTTTCAACTAATTCACCTTCCCACTCTCCTTCCCATTTTCCTGCGTGTGGTGTGTGTTGTGTTGTGTGATTGTTGTGTTTTAGTGTGTGTGTTAGTGTGTTAGTGTGTTAGTGTGTTAGTGTGTGTGTGTGTGTGTGTCTGTATTTGGTCGGTCGGTCCTCGCTACGCTCGTCCTCGCTACACTCGGTCCTGTGTCGCGTCGCTACGCTCAGTCCTCTGTCGCTTCGCTCCCTCGGTGCTTGCTTAGCTCGGTACGGCGCAAGCGCCTTTCCTTGGCGTCGCTGCTTTCTCACCTCCTTCACCACTTGGCTCCTTCACCGTCTCCATCCACACCACCTCCCCCATAACCCCCTCAAAGTCCTTAACCCCCGCATCCTGCACCCTAACCATCCTCCTACTACACTCTCTCACGATGTCATCCAAAAGTTCCGTGTTGTCCTCCTCCCGTCTTTGCTGAGATTGGGACTGCTGGGAGTCAGCGTTTGTGATTTCTTGTGAAGGACGGCTGGGGAGATTACCACCGACGGGATCATAAGGTTGAGAGCTGGGAGTGCAGATGTCCGAGCAGGATGAGAAGAGATTTCCCATATTATACTACTACTCGTACTATCGTTATGAACCCCTCTCTGGAACCCTATGAGGAGAGCTTTAGTCGCTGCTTCAGTCGCTGCTTCGGTCGCTGCGGTGGACGCTCGGCACTATAATTTGACCCAAATATAGATCTAACGATCAATTAAAAACTACAGCGCCTGGAGACACTAAATACAGAGCTATCGAGAAGGTTGTTGAAAAGATAGAAGCGTTGAGAAATGAAATCAAGGCCAAATCAAGGGGATTGGCTGAGCATCCTGGGAAATTTTATAAGAGCGCCACATTTGCGGCCGCCAAACCCCTCAAGCACCCCTCAAGCAATCAGCCAACAATGATCCCACCTTCAGCTTCATCCGCCTACTTTACAGCCTTCCGTTTCCCTCCCAATACCGAAATCTACTCCGCCCTAAAAGAAACCTCTTCCATCCTCGTCGACCGTTCCTCCCTCCCCCCCCTCTCCTCAACCTTCATAACGACCGCTGTAGGATCCGTCCACACCGTGACCCTCCGCCTCGCCAACGCCACCTCCCAGAACCGCAACTGCGTCAGAACGTTCGACCCAGATGAACGCTTCGAAGTCCTGTCACTTGTCGGGACAATATGTGAAGACGGTTCGCATTTGCACGTATCCTTGGGTGATAAGGACGGCAAGGTCTGGGGAGGTCATTTAATATCGGCGACGACTTTCACGACGTTGGAAGTCGTCCTCGGTGCCTTCCCCTCTTCTGGGATAATTTTTAAGAGGCCTTTCGATGAGGAGACTGGTTTCGGTGAGCTAAAAGTCCAGGACGTGAGGGAGGAGAAGAAGGTTGATCTGAGGGGGCGCTTCGTTGCGGGAATTGTCTTCGGGGTGGGAATGCTGTGGCGGTGAAAAAAGGATATAATAGAGGCATATAAAGACAATACATGATATTAGTAAAGAAGACAATTAATTAATTCCCTTCACAATCCTTGAAGGAATGGATTCCTCATCTTCTCTTCCCCGACACTCGTGTGCCCCATGTGGCCCGGGAAGACCATCGTCTCATCCGGGAGCGCACAGAACCTCTTCAAACTCTCCCTCATATCATCCTGACTGCATCCTACCGGAAAATCAGTCCTTCCTATACTCCCTTTAAACACTGCAAGAGCGAAAGCGCCGACACGTTAGATCGTTTCTGCGTTTTGAGTTACGATGCCGTACAACACTGTTTTGAAGCCCCTCACCTAAATCGCCGCTTATCAAAACATTCTCATCCTCTAGGTGGAAACACAGATGTCCTGGAGAATGACCAGGTGTCAACAAAGCTTTAACCTGCACCTCAGACGCAATAAACGACCCGTTTTCATTAGAAAGGTCATATCAACCCCCTTCCCAATTAATCTCGTTTCACCCCCCCCCCCACATTTCTCACCTTCAATTCCCCAACATAAAAGACCTCCCCATCCTCCAAATGCACATCAATCTTCGGAGGGGTAGGACAATCCAACCCGAAAAGCATCCCCTGAGCCGGGGCGGACTTGAAGATCAACCAGTCGTCAGAGTGAGCGTGGACGGGTACGGAGAGGAGGGACGCGGTTTCCTTTAGATATTATAAGGGAAGGAGGAAAGATATGTGAACGCCGTATTAATTTTGAATGAGTTAGAATCATTCCACGGAACTGTTTGCTGATGTTACGTGTTTACAGCTTCATAAGCTCTAACGTTTCCTTCCGTCTCTCCACCTCACGTTCCCAAACCTACTTAAAAAAACCCTCACCTTCAAACCCGAAACGTGATCAACATGACCGTGCGTCTGCAGTATTTTCGTGATATTGAAGTTTCCGTTTTTGGCCGTCTCGACCCAACGGGAGGGGGAAGGGTCGCCGCAGTCGATTAAGGCAGAGGAGGAGGTGGAGAGGCAGCAGAGGAGGTACTGTTGTGTGCGCGTGAGTGAGTGTGTGGGTTTGTCTGTATGTCGTTCGGTCGCCTGTGTCGTTCGGTCGCCCGTGTCGGTCGGTCCTCGCTACGCTCGGTCCGCAATTTTTCACCTGGTTCATTTGAAGAGGGGTCACGGGAAGGGAGTAGAGATGGAGGGCAGGAGTGCTGTAAATCAAGGGAATGCTGGGAGAGGCGGCAGAGGAGGTGGAGAGAGACTTTCGGAAGATGAATGAGGATAAAGACGAACGGGACGAAGGGGGGAGGAGAGATGAAACATGCTTGAACATGATTTAGAGGATTATTACGGACGGAATTAACGTTATGGGTTTCGGATTATCGGACTAGATGTTAACAGCTACAGTAAGAAACAATTAAATCGTCGAATCTATCCCTGTGGAGCTCAAAAAGCGGCTCTGAAAATCAAAAAGATCGCATTTTCAGCTTGCACTAGGGTTCAGGAGGAGTCAAAATTCATTCAAAAAGGCCTGACCTCTGTATCTCCACACGGCCCGTTCTCCACCCGTTCAAATTCCACCGCCGATGAGCTCCTCAACATCCCTCGAGAATTTCAACCCCAATCATGCCAGCCGTAGCGCCCGCTTGAGCAAAAGGGAAGGAAATGAAAAAGGCCAGGTGCTCGGAGCCAGAGTTGCGAGGCCTTCCCCTGGGCTCAGACAGACGACGAACGCCGGAAGAACGACGCCCAACAAGAAAGGTGAGGGCAAGAGATCTAACGGAGACTAATTTTAGTCCCCTCGTGTCCCTAATTTACTACGAGAATGACGCATTTAGAACGAGGTGCAGAGGGGAACGCATCAACGCAGCTTGAGCAGATTGATTTCAATGCATTACAGCCGTTCCTCGCCGCTCACACTCTAGGTTCGCCCGCCCTCCTTCGCAGCCTCGATATCGTCCCTCCGCGCCGCCGCCGCCACCGCGACGTCTAATCTATTCAGCTCTCCTCCCCCTTCGTGCGTGCCTCCTCCCCCTCCTGCGTCGCCGTCTTTGAATTCCACACCGAAGCAGAGCAACCGCGGTGGCGGAGGGCTCCTCTCCCGCCCCCGCTCGGCACTAAAGTCTGGCCCCGTCAGGGTAAAAACCCCTTCGAGAAAAAGCATCAAGACCACCAGGAGATACGACGATGAGAAGGGGCGGCAGGTTGGTGCCAAAGGGCAGCCCTCGAGCGCGCTCATGAAGGCGACGAAGGCGAGCGTTTCGGGGCAGTACGGAGGAATGGGGGGGGGGGGAGGGATTTTCAAGGGAAATCTAGGGAGTTACAACAAGAAGGGTGAGGGCGGGACACCCTCAAAAAGCAGGGGGAGTGGAGGAGGTGAGAAGCGGTGGTACCGAGCGAAGCGAGTACTGAAAAATAAGCGAAGCAACCTAGGTCCGAGAGCCAACGCTCGAGCTGGGAATGACACACACAGTTCTAACTTTTTTCTAACTCCTCGCTCGACGCAGTGAGGAGTAAAGGGTTAAGGAAGGAGAAGGAGAGGGAGACTGCTGTGGAGCTTGAGGCGGAGAAGGAGCACAGCCCGAGCAGCGACGACGTTAACGCGAGCTGCATATCGGGAATAACCGAGGCCTCAGGGGTGGGGGGGTACCTGCCGCCCTCCCTTCCGCACCACCCAAGAGAGAAGGAGGAGGTGAGAGTTTAGGAGAATAAAAGCGACGATGCTGCCATGTGCCTTTGCGATTCTCTAACATCCATGAACACACTTTTCACAGGACGACAACTGCACCTTGGGGTCCGAAGCATCCGTCCTGCCCATTCAGCTCAAGACGGCGAATCTGCTGCCGCCATCTGGGGACTTCATCCTGAACCTGGAGCTGCCGGCGGGGGAGAGGAGGGAGAAGGACGACGACGACACCGTGGGCAGCCTCGAGAGCAGCCTGCTGAGGGCCATGGATAACATTGGCGACGCTGGGGAAGAGGAGGAGAACGAACAGCTCAGGTGCGAGGACCCCCTCGCCAAGAAGTTCAAGGACGAGGACACTGTGGGGACCATCGTGGGCGAAGAGGGACTGGACATGGGCGCGTGCAGGATTCAGGGGGACGGCGACGATTTTAGCCTCAGGTGCTGCGACCCGGTCGGGAGGGAGATGGAAAGGGTTAGCATCAGCCCCAGCTTGGGGCAGGCGGGGCAAGGGCTCTTCGGCGGGGGAGGGGGAGGCGGAGGCGGGGTGTGCGACGAGGAGAAGAAGTGCATGGGGGAGGAGGGGGGAGAGGAGGAGGAGGAGGAGGAGGAGGAGATCAGGGGCATGGGGGTCAGGCAGCTCAGCGGGGACCTGACGACCCTGATGAACGTGCAGGGGAGCCCGAGTCTGAAAAGGCCCAAGGCCGTCAAGCTCGAAGAGAGGTTGGTGTAAACTATGGAAGGAAGAAGGAAGGAGGTTGGTTGGTGTTTGGTTGTGTATTTTGTTTTTTGGAAGTAACGAAATAATGTGTTTGGAATAAAATGTACACTGGTGGGGTTTGTCTTTTTTTAGGGGGATTGGAGGGAACGGAGGTGGGCGATTACTTGGGTCGTCGCGTCGATGTGGTTGAACTCGACGATGATGGTAGAGGGGACAAGCTTGAAGAAGTCGACGAAGACAACTGCTGCAAGCGTTTGAAGCGAGTCGGGAATGGTCATCGATTTTAATTCTGAGCAACAAAAGAAGACTTCTAGGCCTAATTCTTGAAGTTTCGTGTGGAGGAGGTAGACGTTGTCTAGACTTGAGCAATAACCGAAGGCGACACGACCAATCGATTTTAAAGTCGTCGGGAAAGATACGGTAGTCAAACTATGGCAGTTATAGAAGGCAGCACGACCGATGCTCTCAACGCCCTCAGGGATCTCTACAACGACGAGAATGGAGGCTTCACAGCAGGCAAGCCTTCCGACCTTCGTAATATTCAGAAGGAAGACGGTCTGCGTTACGAGCGAGCGCCCGCCGCTATCCCACAGAGCGCTAGCTTCCTCATAACTTATATCATTCCCTCCGACGACCATCATCTCACCGCTCTCAACCTTCCCATCAATAAACGTATCCGCTACACGCCGCCAGTCCTTACACAGCAGCCGCATCATCATGAGCATATCATTCGTTAGATAGTCGATTAAGTGGCGCATGAACTCCTTCGTGTGGAACCAAGGAGGAACAATCCACGCAGAAGCCGCGGGCTCGGCGGCAGGAGTATTCTCAGCATCATCCTGACTCTCCCCGTTGTTGTCGGCCGTCTCAGTATCCTGGTGTGTCGTTGATGCAATATAACGCTTAAGAGAGCCATGAGAAGCATATCACGTTCGATATGCCCAGAAATCAATCGAAATATTTATCAGGAGATTTGAATTTCTTCAACCAAATAGAATCCAATTTCTCTTCATCTAGTACGTCAATTCCTATTTTCAACCGACGCCCTATACTTCTGTAGGTCTTCGCTACCTTACCTGTTAAATGAATACACGACGAAACGCACTTGAAAAATCGATTAAAATGAATTGAACTTATCTAACACACCTATCGCCTCGCTCACCGTAATTTGTTTTTAGAAATGATGCAAAGTAACGATATACCACTAGTTGGTATACTCCTCATGATAGTGGTGTTTCTCGGTCTGCTTATTTTGTGTCTTTGTGGTCCTTGTGGTAAAGTTTCACTGCGAAAGATCTTATTATTCACAAAAGCTCCTTCAGAACTACCATTGACCACATCAGCGCAAACCCCGAGCAAACTGTCGAGCCGTTCTGGAGCCAACAGCACCAGAGGTCAAACTCTGCGATGGTGAGGAAACGCTTCGGCTTCCACCTGTTAACACACCCCCACACGGTTTGCAAGAACTTTGTGTATATCGGAACGCCGCGATGGGCACTGCCATCGGCAGTTGAAAGTAGGGGAGAAGAAGAAGAAGTGATACATAAGTTGAATATATTCATCCTTGGTTTGATAAATAGGAAGGAAGAAGGAATAAAGAAGATAAAATATAAAGTTTGAATATAAAGTTTGACTGTCGTCTTTTAGGAGGATTGGAGGGAACGGAGGTGGGCGATTACTTGGGTCTTGACGACGCCCTCGCTCTCCTCGTCGTTCTCGTCGTAGTTGGTGTGGTTGAAGTCGACGTTGATGGTAGAGGGGACAAGCTTGAAGCAGTCGATGAAGACGTAGCGACCAACTGTTTGAAGCGAGTCGGGGATGGTCATCGATTTCAGTTCTAAGCAATCAAAGAAGGCATAGTCGCCTATTTCTTGAAGTTGTGTGTGGAGGAGATCGATGTTTTCGAGACTATAGCAATTCCAGAAGGAGTCTACACCAATAGATGTTAACGACTTTGGGAACTTTATTTCTTTCAAACTAATGCAGCCTAAGAAGGACCGAACACCCATACTTGTAATGCCCTCGGGGATCTCTACAACGACGAGATTGCTGGCCCATTCGCAGACTCAATCTCCAACCTTCGTAATATTCAGAAGGAAGACGACCTGCGTCACGAGCGCACGCCTCTCCCTCTGACCATAAGATTCCTCACCACTTAAATCATTCTCTCCGACGACCTTCATCACACCGCTCTCAACCTTCCCATCAATAAAATTATTCGCAACACGCTGCCAGTCCTTACACAGCAGCCGCATCGTCATCAACGTAGCAAGCGGCACATTATCAACAAACAAGCCCAACCGCCAGTCGTCCGTGAAGAAGAAACTAGGAACAACCCACTTCGCGGCGGTGGGCTCGGCAGGAGTTTTCCCTCCTTCCTCATGACTCTCCCCGTTGCTGTCGGCCGTCTCAGTATCCTGGTGTGTCGTTGATGCATTAGAATGCTTAAGAGAACCATGAGAAGTCATATCACGTTCGATATGCAATGAAATCAATCGAAATATTTATCAGCTCAAAATCCACATGAGAATTTCTCATTTCTCCCCTCAATTCCACGAACGGCCGTCACACTCTCTTATAGCTCCAGTGGGGCTGCTCATACAGCACCTAGCATCCTCTCACTACAATTTGCTACATGTTAAAGCGCAAAATCGACGACTTCGGCAAGCGTCTTGCCGAGATGATGAACGCCTCTTCATCCGTTATTGATGTACCTCAATCCACTGCCGAGCCACCGGAAAAGCCAAAACGAGGTCGTCCCTTGGGGTCCAAGAACAAGAAAAGAGCGTCGTCTACCGAGCCGCCGGAAAAGCCAAAACGAGGTCGTCCTTTGGGGTCCAAGAACAAGAAGAGAGCGTCGTCTGCCGAGCCGCCGGATAATACCGCCTTCGATCCAGAGGAAGACCTCAAGACCCGCGAGACTAACCTCCAAAGGGTCTACGCGAACCAACCCATCCTCGACATCCCTGACCTCACCACTCTTCCCAAGATCCCCGTCCTGCCACAGTCGGAGAGGGACTTCATTGCCCGATGCCTTCAGCTCGAGTACAGGGAGGGCCAATTTGACTGGCCGGAGGACTGGTCCGGAAACCTCACCCTCTTCTTCAAGGAAATCACCGTCAAGGCTCACGACTCCGACCAGACGATAATCGTCAGCTTCGCCGAGCACTACCAGGACCACTGGCGCGTTTTGGTAAAGTTCTTCGCTCTGGTGATTAAGCTCGAGGACATGCCCGCGGAGGCGATCAGAATCTTGACGTACGCCGCGGTCAGGGAGAGCATGACCACGACGCAAAAGTACGGCTTCATGGTCGAGGCGGTGCAGATGACGCTGTTCGACAAGAAGGTCTTGCAGGAGGATAGCTGGCAGACGAAACCGACCAAGCTGACGGTGGACGAGGGGGGGAATGTCGTTCGTGTGTGGAACAAAACTGACTACATCGGGCGATCGGTGTACTGGGTTAGGAGCGAGGCGACTGTGATCGCCTTTATTACCGACGAAGAGATAGGCGACCTGTGGAAGGTGAAGTGGGTCAATTGGAATTCATCGTGTGACCTCGATCGTGGGGAGTTGATAGAAGGTTTGAAGGCTTGGGACAAGCACCTTCTTCGCGTTTCTGAATGTACGAAGTACGAGTCCTCCTCCTCCCTCTCTTCTCCGCCAACGTCAGCAACCGCGTCAACAACAGCATCAACAACAACTTCAACCTGTCCGCCGCAGCAGTTTGTTCAGCCGGTCCAGGTCGTTCGGACGTCGTTCGGACGAGCTGTGCAGCCCGTCCCTCAAGCCCAGCCGCAGCATCCGTCAACTCCCTCACCTCCAAAGAAAAAGCGCAGCGTAAACGTCAAGCGTCTCCCCTCAATCCCTCACCGCTCGACCGCTCCCCGTCTCGGCACCTCCAAAAAAGATGCCCTCCAGAATTTCCGCACATTCGCAAACGACAATGTACCCTCCTCACCCCTCCTTGAGTTGACAACCCCCCCACACGATTCCTTAAAATTTAGACTCGCGTCCGCCAAGACCACGTCCGAGAAATCTCATCCTTCAGAATTCTCCTTGAATGAGAAAGTATTCGCGACGTGGATGAAATCAGGGAAGAAGCTTTACCCCGGTATTATCTTCAGCGTAAACGGCGACGGTACGTACGGCATTAACTACGACGACGGCGACGTCGACATGATGGTAATGGAAACCGAAATAAGAAAGGACCACAGGTCCCATAACCTCCCTCCCCTCCCTGTCGGTACTCTCGTCCGAGCCTTTTACGACGGCCTCTGTGACGGTCCTACCGGTTGGTTCAATGGCGTTATAAAACGTGTCTCTATCGACCTCGGCGTAACCACTCACAGAATAGGTTGGTCAGACTCCACGAACTGCGACATCGAAGGAGACGTCGGCTTAGTAGAAAAATGGAGGAAACAATACGTTCAGTGGGAGAAAAATCATTTTGAAGAGAGTATATTAGAGAGTGAGCTTTGGACGGGTTTCGTAAGTGTTTGTACAAAAAAGTTAAACTCGATTAAAGCGCCAAAATTAATAAGCGTACGTGTTAACGATAAGTTGATGTATTCTGACGACTTCTATGATACAAAAATCTCCGACCTTGAGGAAATAATATCCGACCAAAATACATTGATATCAAAACTAATTCAAATAATCGAATCATAAAAACTACAACAACGTTATAATCTTCTTATCGTGTTTTTTATTCTTTTCAATCATTAATTTCTTCCATCCCCGCCCAAAGCCTAACACATCTCCTCCAAACTCTTTCCTCTTCTCCATCATCCACCTGCTACATCAATCACATCATCAACAAAAAAGTCGTTCGTAAACGTTAGTGTACAAAAAGTAAGATTTCCTTTAAAAAAAAACTTGAGACTCTTACCTCTGGAAGAATAAATCCAATCCACACACCACAAAAACGACGTAATTCTTCACTACCTAAATCCAATCTATTAAAACATCAAATAACAAAACAAAGACCCAGATGTTAGAAGAACAATTTCAACGTCCCTTTCCAAAAAACTCTCACCTTTGATTAAGATTCCACGTCCTACACAATCCCGTAAAAAAATCTTCCCATATTTTCCTTTCAATCTTAAACTTCCCTTTAACCCCTCCCACCATTTGCAGTACGTTTTCACATCCATTCTTAGGATTTAATGTAGGGTAGTTAGGGTATGATTTAATATATATTCCTGTAGCATGAGTAGTAACGTTTAAGATAGCTTGATGTATATTCTGGAATTCGTAATTAGGTGGCCCCAGAGTGTACGTGGATAAAGTGTATGGAGAGTCTTCAGATGAATCTGAATCGTTCAAGTTTTCGGAAGGAGGTGGAACGGAAGGAGATGAAACTGTTATATCTATGTCAGCTATAATCTCATCACCAGGTTTTATTATATCGGTAGAGGGAGGTGAGGGATGTGAGGGATGTGAGGATCTTTCGATTACGTCACCTACGATGATTAAAGGTCGATCTTTAACTGTTTTAACTTTTTCTTTATCAAGACCTAAAAGCTCAGAAGATTCTTTAACGAATTTTTTAAGGGTTGAGGGGGAGGTTATTTGAGTGTCGTTGGGGGGAGGGAGGGGGGAAGTTTTTTTACGGGCGCGACGGGGGATTCGGGAGGATTGAGGGCGGGAGGGAGGGGGGGAGGAGGAGGGGATGGGAGTTGAGGAAGCGGGTTTTGAGAACGGTTTCAGAGTAGGGGCTGAAGGGGTGTAGGAGGGGGGACGGGGTAGATGGGGTTGAGTGTTGTATTCGGTGACGTTGTCGGGGGATTTCTTGAGCTGGGGAGCGAAAGGTAGGGATTAAGAATTATTAAGGGAACGTCAGAAAAGTGCCACAACAATATTGGTGGGATCACATTGGTGTGGAGGGAGGGATAAGTGAACGCCTATGTGGTTCCTTTTTCTTTTGTCGCCTCACCTTGTCTGTCAATTCTGCAAGCCCCCTCTCACAAGGGTGCGAGTTAACATTCTCCTGCTCTGTATTTGAATCTGTATTTGAATCTGTATTACAGCAGCTCTTCGTGCTTGCTTTCGTGCTTGCTTTCGTGCTTGCTTTCGTGCTTGGTTTATCACAATATCTGGTCTGACCTATTAAGAACTTAGATTTGCTAAGGGGACGTTGACAGTGAGGGTTTGGGCAGAGTTTTAGAGACTGTAGTTCGAGAATTACAGAGGTTAGGGAAGTGTAGGTTGTGGGGATGGGGAGCATATTATTATATTATTCTATTGTTATTGTATGAACGTTTCTACGGTAGAGTTTCTACGGTTGGAGAGGTGACGGACTTATTATGACTTTAATGGGACGGTCGAAGAGCCTATTATTAGCCTATTATTAGCCTATTATTAGCCTATTTATAGCCAATAAACACGTTTCAATAAACTCTTATTCTATTTTGGGTTGAATATAGTACTGATTAACGTCCGAGTGCCTGAAGCGTGTCTAAACGAGGCGTATAAATGACGTGTAAATGACTTTGAATGAAGCTTCTGTGAAATGAATGTCAAATGCCATTGCTCTGGAATTGGGATTTTCATAATCTTCATTTATTAAAGTCATCAACGTTGCTTTATTTAATAATTTATTACGATAACAGCGTCTCAACGGTGTAGCATATAATTATCGATAATAAAGTGTCTCTATAAGTATCTCGTCTATCATTCTATTCACATAATAATAGGATAGACACACACACAAATTAGACACACCTGCATAGACAAGCAATTGTGTAATTGCCTTTGACGGGTTCCGATGCGTACTCATATGTCACGGTGCTGCATCATCGTATTGTACACATGTCTACTTATTCTACCTTCAAACTCCTTCCAATCTGCATCCCCTGCTGCATCCCCTGCTGCATCCCCTGCATCATCATCCATAATTTCAAGGTCTAAAACCTCACCTAAAACCTCAACAAAACACCTCCCCACCCTTTACGCCTCTCCCCCAGACATTCCCTCTCCCTCAGACGACGATCTAACAATCGAAATCCCTCTCTCCGACTACACCTCCTTCCTCTCCGATCTCGAGATAATGGATCCGACCCTCGACGATCTTCTCCACCTCCAATCGTCCCTCCAATCCCCTTCCTTCCCTGACTCCGACCTTTCCGTTTCCCTCCCCTCCTTTGATACTCCCGAATCCTCCTCCGATCGTCTCCACTCAATATTAAAATCGTCCACCCCCCCTCCAAACTCATCTCCAGGCACAGGTTCGTTACCTGGTGACTGTGGTTTTGATCCTTTAAATTTATATAAAATTGATTTTTTTAGTAGGAGGGTTATGGTTGATGGGGAAAGGAAAAAGGTTGAGAGGAGGCCGGAGTATCTTATTATGAGAGGTGAGAATGGCTTTTTTTTAGGGAGGTTTTTTTGGTGTTGTGATACTTCGTTTTTGTTTTTTTGAGCGTTTCGATTCCTTGTTATTTTGTTCTTGAAACTTAAGAAAACACACTTTTGTCAACCTTTTGAACGTTATAAACGTGCGATTCCCCCTTCACAATTGATATTGCATTTGTCGCCTTCATAAAAAAAATTGTTTATATAACTAACGTCCCTTACCTTATTCCCCGCTCCAATATCTCTCAGATTATCGTGCAGCTGAAGTCCGACACGGTCGTCTCGCGATGTTAACTTCAATCCTCTGGCCTTTACAAGAACTTCTTAACAAAGCTTTCTTACCGGAGGATTATACTTTTAGTATTGTAGGAGGGGGAGTTACGTTACCGTGGGTTACGTTGGGGATGGTTGGAGGGATGATGGGGTTAGGGTATGCGGATGTTTTTGCTGGGGTTGTTCAGAGTGAGGTGAGAGGTATTTTATGTTCGTTATTATTGTTTAAGGTTTTGTCTTTGTTTTTTAGACGTTTTTTAGTATTTTAATTACGTTTCTAACAAACCACAACGAACGTTTTCATGAGCAGATGACGGGGGAAGCGTATTTAGGAGGTGATTGTTTCTGGGATCCTTTGAAAATATTACAGGGAAGGTGAGAGAGAGCGCGCATTTTCACAGAAAGAACATCCCCCGCGACCGCTGGTAAAATATTTTTTTATGTGTCCGACCACGCGTGCGGGGCGGCCGTTCGTGAAACGCGCCTGTTTATTTCGTTGAAAAATTAAGTAGGCTAACTTAAAAAACTCGTCCGTTCTTTATACGTACTTCACCTCTTATCTCTTAGCACAATCGAAGAAGAGCGTAAAATGGCAGCCCGAGAAGTCTGGAACGGTCGATTCGCGATGATGGCGGTGCTCTTCTACGCGGTGCAGGAAGGATACACGGGGAAGGCAGTGGTTGATTTGGAGTGGAACGAGCTTTTCTTTTATCCGATCTTTGCGGCGAAGGATATTGTTCCTTTTTTATGATGGAGGGAGGTTGATTGAAAGCTGTTGAAGATGAGGAGAGGTGTTATAAAAATGTTTTGGGAACATTTGTTTTTCGAACGGTTTTCTTTCTTTTTTTAATAAGGATTTTCAAACAAACCTTTCCCCAAATCCTCCCCTTCCAGAGTCCAGTCCTTGATTGTGTCTTTACTGAACGCCTTCGCTTGATGGAACATCGCCCTCATGGTTGTAACGTTGGATATGTTCCAAGTAGACAGATCGCCGTTGAACGCCGAGGTGAAAGCGAAAATCTGCTCCATGGTTGTAACATTGGATACGTCCCATGCAGACAGATCGCCGTTGAACGCCGAGGCATCCCGGAACATCAACTCCATGGTTGTAACGTTGGATACGTCCCACGAAGACAGATCGCCGCTGAATGCCGAGGCTCCTTCGAACATCTCCTCCATGGTTGTAACGTTGGATACCTCCCAAGAAGACAGCTCGCAGTTGAACGCCTCAGCTTCATAGAACACCCCCTGCATGGTTGTAACGTTGGATACGTCCCAAGAAGACAGATCACCGTTGAACGCCGAGGCTCCTTCGAACATCACCCTCATGGTTGTTACGTTGGATACATCCCACCTTGAAATGTCCTCGTTAAACAGTTTGGCCGCTTTTCCAACTTCCTCATCATCAGCACAAAACAAACCCTTCATGCTCGTCACCTCCGACGTGTTCCAGATACTAATAGGACCGTAAATCTCCCTCGCAGCCTCAGCATCCTCACACCACGCCTTCGCAGCTACCTTTATATCAGCGTCGCTCCGCTTCAACATCGAGTCCAACCTCGGTTTCGCTCTTAACCGGAACCCCCTCGCTAACTGCGTCGCCATATGAAGCGAATCGAAACCAGAAAGTAACGAGACGATGTACCCCTGAACATCCTCTGGGAGTCTTTGAATTCTTGACTTCGCCTCACTTTCGAGACGTCTGGCTTCCTTGACGAAATAGGAAACGAGCGGCGAATCAAAACGAAGGAACCCGTCTGGTTCAGCTCGGCCTTCAGGGCAGCCAAAGACATGGTCGAAATAGCGGAGGGAACGTTGGGGGGATCGGACGGAACAGAAACTGACACAGATACGTCTATGTTACTCGTCATAGGAGTGGGACTTTCATCAGAATTGGTGGCTGCGCGCTTAGACATGGAGGAGAGCGTAAAAGTACACAATAAGCGATCAACGTTTTCACAGCCTTTTCCCAAAATAATCCCTAAATATCACTACAAAAATGCGGTGCTTATCGATCTTCCTTCTCCTCCTCGGTCTCCATGGTTCCTCCGGTTACTCTATCAGTCTGAGTCGCTCTGATTTTCTGAAGCGCGGTTTAGCAAGTGTTTCATTGGTCTTAGTCCCCGAGCTGGCAGGGGCTGAACCTGGTAAACTCGAGGGCGTATATTCTGATCCTAACCACCCCAAGGGCTACCGTTCCATAACGACAAGCGCTTCGAAACTTACGATTGAAGGATCTGATACGAGCAAGACTTCCAAGGTGAGGATGGTGAAGATAGTGCCTTTTGAATAAGCAGAGCAGGCGAAAGTGTGAGGAGTCCAATCGTCGTCCAATTCTAACTCTCGTTAACACCAATACAATCGTTCGTCGCTTCGGAACCCTCGCTCACTTACTCTAACTCTCAGACTTGGGAGTTGACAGGTAGCTTAGGAGAAGGCGACGCCATTGTTATCGACTTTTCACCCAAGGGAGGGCCCAAGAACTTGCCTGGAAAGTTCGTTGGCGATGGTATTGTATTCCCTGACGGAAATAAATGGCCCAAAGTAAGCTAAGGCTATCTAAAACTAAAGCCCCAAACACTTCTAAATTCTCCCTTCTCTCAAAAAAATAACCAAAAAACTGAATCGTTTTTGTATCACAAAACCAATCTCTCTTCCCATAAATTGTTATTACTCCAAACTATCCTCCCCCCATATCTTCCCAAAGAACATCCCCACCTCCTCCTTCGCCTTCCCCTGACTCCCGCTCGCAACACACATTGGCCTCCCCCCCTCATCCTCAAAAGCCTCCCCCCCATCCCTCTCCCTCCTACTCGCCACCCCATACCCTCCGCTCTTCACTGGAGCCTTCGCCTTCGATTTAGAAGTCGAAACGTAACCTTGGTTAATTAGTTTAAGGGTTCGAGTTATGGCGTTGTCTGATTCTATACCGATTATGAGAGAAGGGGAGTTATCCCCAGCTTCCAAAACCGCGGAAAGGTCAGGCGGGCAGTCGACCTTTAAGGCCGCGTAGGCCGACGCGGATTTATTGGTGAAACGGTGTAGGCGGATTGAGACTATGTTGAAGTTCGACGTTGATTTGAATATTGAGTCGAAGATCTTAGGGAGGCCGGAAGAACGGAGGACGGGGGGAGGGATCACGAGGACAGTTGTCTCGTTTAGGGTTAGGGCAAGGCGGGTGTAGGTTTTGGGGGGGAAGGAGTCGGCTGTGCCTTCTTGGAGGAAGATTTTTGAGGAGGGGGGGGGGAGGGAGTCGGAAGAGTCGCCTAGGAGGTAGGAGACGTCCTTTGAGAGCCAGGTGGATTCGTCTGAGGGGCCGAATTTAGACAGAAAATCTGAGCCGGAGTTGCCGTCGAGGACGGTGGTTATTTCTCCGGAGGGAAGGTCGAGGGCTAAGGCGAGCGGAGTCAGAAATACGGTGGTGGATTTGGAAGCTCCCTCGGCCCTTCTCACCTTTGACGACCTCGTCCCACTTCTTTCTCCCGCCGCCCTTCCTCAAAATCAAACCGACCTTGCCGGCCTCGACTACCTTCATGGCAACGAGTTCGAAGCCGACCTTGTCGGCTCTTTTCGTTACCACGCCCAGCCTCTTCTGCTTGACCACTGCCTTGACCAGCTCGACCTCGAGCTCCGCCGGGAAGAGGCTCCTTATGTTTCCGATTTCACCCTCGGTGAAGAGCCTGCAGACGAGGTTCCAGTTCTTTCTCCTGCCGATTCCGCAGCTGACACTGGGAGAGTCCTCTTCGGCGTACATGGCCTTGATGCAGTCGGGGTTGAAGGCCCGAGCCGCCAGGCTGCGACGAGCGAAGCGAGTTGTATTAAGGTTGGCACTAACGAGTTAGAATTGCGTGGGGGGGAATGAACTTGACGCGTTCCCAACTCGTCGCTTCGCTCCTCGTAGTCTCGCTCTCCTCACCTGCCCCCCTGCAGCGACTCAGGGCCTATTCTCTTCCGCATGTCCTTCCCGAATCCCCTCTTTCCACGCAAGCACAGCACCAGGCAAGGGCCTTTGGCCAGAATCTTCTCCATGACGCCGGCGTCCTCCGCCAGGCCCAAGTCCTTGGCTACCTTGGAAGCGAGCCCCGCCTCCATCTGAACCACCTTGGCCGCGAGTAGCTGCAACGAGCGTTGCGCGAATTAGAATAGGGGTGTGTCCGAGTTTTGGCTTGTCTCTCGCAGCTTCTCACCTCGCTCTCGTACTTGCACTTTCCGACCTTGCCCTTCTTGTAGCTCACGCCCTCCACGACCGAGAACGACGTTAGGATAGAGCTGACAATGCTCCCAAGGGGAACGTCAGCTCCCGTGAAGTCCCTCCGGAAGCTGTCAGGCGTGACCACGACGCACTGTACTTCGGGAATGTCGTCGATTTCGCTTTGCTTGGGCATGGCGACCCCTTCTCCGACCAAGATTGCCGCGGCGTCCTCCTCCGGCAGCCCAAAGCCAGAGGCACCTCCGTCCTCGACCTCGAAGCCCAAAGCCGCAGCGACAACGCTGGCGTTCTCCCCCTTGCACTTGACCGCGAAAGCCTTGTCTGGGAGAGTAACGACGTCCGTCACCTGTAGGCCGCCCTCACTAACGAGTTTCTCCACGCTCGAGCCCAGAACCGAGCCTTCCACTCCTCCAACGCAGACCTCCTCCTCAGCCCCGAAGACAGCGTAGTAAGCAGGCCTCACTGGCGCCTGCTTCTCGCCAGTCTTGCCCTTGCTCATTTCAAGCTTCTCCACCCTTTTCATGGCGCTGCGACGAGGGAAGCGAGTCGCAAAGGTGCAGGTGCTTGTAGCGTTAGAAATCGTGCACAGCAGTGAGCTCGTCATCAAAATAATGAAATATCACATGGAGATTCTCGGTAGCGTTGCTCCCTCGGCGCCTTCTCGCCCCTCACCTCTTGCTCTTCTGGGGCCACTTGCCGCCAACTCCGACCCCGCTGCCCCCACCCCCCATGTTGCTGATGGTGTTGACTTCAACCCTCCCCCCGACGCCGTCGTCGCTGGCGATCCTGCCCCCGAAGAAGAAGCTGCACTCCTTCGAGCCGACGTTCTCCATCATGCTAATGTCGCCGAAGAGTTTGCTCTGCAAGTCCCTCCCGGATCCTTTGCCGAACCTGTGACGAGTTAGAATAAATTAGCGAAGATTCACGCAAATGTCTAGTTCTGCCTCTTCGCTTCTCACCTCGCCCTGATGGAGTCCGGGTCCGTGAGCCTTGCCAGGCTCGGGTCCGAAGGGCCACAGATGGCAGTCCACCGTGGGATCAGCGACGGGCCGCGAATCATCATCACCAAGTAGCTGCCCTCCGCCAGCCCTTTCAGTGTGGGGAGTTTTTGTGCGGAGAGCGCGAGGGTCTCCTTCGAAAGCGTAAGGAACCTCAGCCCGCACAGGTGAATCGCGTTTTCCGCAGGAGAGGTCAGGAGCTTTCGGAGCAGGCTCTTCTTCTCAAGAGTCGCGGCGGGGACGAGGACGCACCGCGAAACCATCTTCGGCTTGTCCTCCGCTTCTGCGCCCTTTCCTTGTTGGGGGTAAGGGGCGAAGTGAGGCGAGCGGGAGAAGAGCCGGAGAGGGTGCGTCAAAGGCACTCCGTTGTGGGAAGTGTTGGCCTGCGATCCAGTAACGCTCGTGACCAAGACGCAGTTGTCGGAGAGCTCCTTCGGGAAGTACTTGGCCTCCTTGGAATGAAGGCAGACGAAGACCTTGTACTCGGCCGGGACTGATCCACTGGGAGAAAGGAGCGAGGGCACCCCGCTAATAAGTAAAGTAGCGGTGATGGTGAGTGGCTCAGGGTAGAGAAAAAATTAAATTGACGCAGCCTCTCACCTGTCTTGCGCCGCCTTTTGGGCGGCCATGCATACCCCGCTCAAAATTCCTTCGTAGTCGGAGAGGAAGTCAGCGAGAACCGATACCGCCTCAGCCGGGAAGGCGTAAACCTTAAACTCGTCGGGGGAAACGGAAGTAGAAGGAGACGACAACGACTCGGTGAGGGCCGCCCATGTGGCGCCGCACGTCAGCGCTTGCAAGGGAGGCAGGAATCCCAGGTCGGGGTCGAAGAGAGCCGACACTCCGTACTGCTCCGATATTGCTGCGCAGATCGAAGCCTGTCGGTCTGCCACCGTCAGAGGCTTCTCCTGCAAGGCCGCCTTCTCTTCCTCCTTTTGCTGCCGCTTGGCCTCCTCCTCCTTCTCTCTACCCTCTCGCTCTTGCTGCTCCTCCAGCACCCTGATCTGCTCTTCTGCCTCTGCAATTATCCTCTGCCTCCTCTCCTCGACCACGCGCCTGTGTTCCGCGTCCCTTTCGGCCCGCTCCGCCGCGGACTGAACGGCCCGCTCCCTAGCATCCTTTTCAGCTTGGACCCTCGCCATCTCGTATGAGATTCTGGCAGCCTCGGACTCGACTCTTGCTTGCTCCTCCAGACGCTTCTTCTCCTCCTCCTTCGCCACCAGCTCGGCCTGCTCTTTCTGCCTCCTGAGGCGCTGCTCCTCCTTTTTCGCCGCGAGGAGGGCCATCTGCTCATTGCGCTCGACGCTGTTGTCTTCATCTTCTTCATCTTCCTCCTTCTCTTCCGTTTCATTATTCTCCACCTGCTGCACAGGGGGAGCCGCCCTCGCCCTTTTCTCTATGGTGGGGATTGTCGGAGTGGGCTTCGAACTTGAGCCCCCCATTCCCTTCATCTTCCGTCTCCTAGCCTGCCAGTCTTCATCATCCGACTCATCTCCTTCGGATTCGCCGGAGGACGAGGACGAGGAAGGCGAGGAAGGAGGCAGGGCGACAGCGCTTCTCCCGGCGCCCCCCCTTCCTCCGCGACCGCCATAAGAGCCGGTTGTAGACATCCTTCCGCCGCCCCTTCCGCCACCCCTTCCTCCCATGTCGCTCCTTTCATACTGCTTGGTCGGCGCTATCGGAGGCAAGGTGCTATCGGCTTGTGTTTCTTCTTCGTTCCTCGCCGGAGGCAGCGGAGCATCTTCATCTTCATCAGAGGACGCGGTGTTGGAGGTGGTGATCGGACCTGTTGGCCTCTCCGTCGACTTCGCAGGATTCTCATCCAAATACTTCAGGACCCAACCCAAGTCGCTCTCCGAATCGTCATCGTCGTTTTTGCTCCCACTTTGACCCTGCTCCAGCTCGAGTCCGTCCAGCACAA
Source organism: Triparma verrucosa (assembly GCA_030267905.1). Classification (NCBI taxonomy): domain Eukaryota; class Bolidophyceae; order Parmales; family Triparmaceae; genus Triparma; species Triparma verrucosa. The sequence continues at coordinate 82,208 of BRXX01000503.1, forward strand.
TATCGATCGCCTGCGCAACGTCAGGAGACATCATGGCCGAGGGCACACCGCCACTGATTTTACTCCCTTCCCCGGCCACTTTCGTTGACAAGGGATCAATGCCCTGCGCGTCCTCAGAGTCTGCATTGAACCTGGTCCTGAGCCTCTCCCTCTGCTCGAGGAGCTCAACCCTTTCCCTCTCGGCCTCCTCCCTCTCCCTCCTCTCGTTCCTGTCGAGGAGCTCCTTCTCTCGTCTGCGGGTTTATATGAGAGTTAGGAGTAGGAGTAGGAGTGTATTAGTTTAATATAATAATATATATTTATAATTGGTACTCACCTGGCAGTGACGGCTTCGGCTATCGCAGGGGGGAGGGAGTCTAGATCCACCTCTTCGCCGCTTGTTCCCCCGAGAGCGCTCAGCGCCTTGTCAAATGCGGCCGAGTTTCTAGCCTTGTGTTTGGCCTGGGGGGAGTTTTAGGAGGTCAGAAGCGTAAGTTTGAACATGCCGGTGGAATGAAACTCACCTCCTCCTCGTCCTGCTGCTTCTGCCATTCGCTGAAGGACCACTTTTCTTTCTTAGCACTGGCTTCGGCGGAAGAGCTCTTTCCGAGGGCCCTGTCCGTCTCCTCCTTTATCAGCTTCTCAGCCTCCTCCATCGCCTTTCCAGCGTCAAAGTCGAAGTCAACCTTGTCCATGTTGGAGGCAGGTTTAATGATTGGGACAACATCCCTCTCGTCCAAATTGATCGCCCGCTTTTGCGCAAAGGCGAGCCGCACTTCTTCACCCGACAAGGACGGGTTCAGCTTGCTGGCGGCAGCGTTGAAGTCGAACTTGGACGATCGGACTGTTTGCTGCGAGATGAGTGCGGGACATGGGAGGGAGGAGTGGGAGGAGGGGGAGAGAGGGGCCAGGGGTGAGCGAGGGGGAGGAGGGAGTGGTGGACGGGACGGTTATTCTTCACCTTTATAGAATCGAACGATATTGACATCTTTTCAAGGACGCGAAAGTATCAATTTCTGATTTTTTCGTGTGTGCCAGGGATAATTGAAAAAATAATGATTCTAAATGATGAGATCTGAACAATAAATAATGAAATCTTCAAAACAAGAAGATTTTCGAATAGCTAGCACGTTAATAATTATCCATCGCTGAAACCAGTCCCCCCTCCCCTCCCTTCAGACCCAATCCTTTCGCCCTTGGCTTGCCTCAACTTCCTCAAACTCCCTCAACTCCCACACGTGTACCAGGTACAGTGGAATTCCTCAACTTTGATTCAATGTCTGACGGCACTGAACCCTCCACGAAAACCGTCCAAGAAGAACTCGACAAAGCCCTCGCCTTACTCGTTGCGGAGCGCAGGGCTAACGCTCTGCTCAAAGCGGAGAAAGACGAGCTCCGAGTCAGGCACACACTCCAACTGGAGGAGGCGGCCGCCCAGCTCGATACAGAGCGCAAGGAGAAGGACGAGGCAGTCAGGAAGCTTAAAAGTGTCGTCGCCGAGATAAACGGCAGCGAGACCCTCCAAGCGATCCGTCGCACCCTAGACTCCTCCGTCACCACCACCACCGCCACTGCCCTCGACCGGGGCAACCCCGGAGTTGTAGTCCTCAGCAACAACGTGCGGAGCAAGAATACTACCACAAACACTTGCACCTTCAGCGTCGATATCCACGAGGAGCCGGAGGTGCTGCTCGAGGCTCTCTTCGGCGAGCAAACGAAGGTGGGCAAGACTCTCTTTCAGAAAGTCATCGGGGAGGGCGTCGCTTACTGGAGCTTCATGGTCGAGGGCAACAAGTCCTGCGACCTTGTCCTGCGCATGCTGGTGGAGGAGCAGGACGAAGATAGGGTCGTTATTAGAGTTGAGTCTGTCGAGGAGGATCTCGTGGCCACCTCCCTTCCGAACCCTCACTCAACGGCCACGAAGAAGGTCCGACTTCTCCTCAAGCAGGGGACGATCGTCCTGGGGTTGCTCCCATTCGGACAGTCGTTGTTCACGTTCACCGCCCAGGTGGAGATCGGCGAGGTCAATATGGACTCCATTGCTTCCTCCTTGAAGGTTGCTGCTGTGAAGAAGCTTGGAGCCGGAGGCGAGGCGGACAAGGCCAACTCGCTGTTTTGCAAGTTGGCCGACATGTTCTACGAGCGGTTTCAGAAGGAGGGCGTTATCGACGAGAGGAGAAATGCGGACTTCATAGAGAACAAGATTCCGAATGCTCCTCCCTTGACGGAGGACGAGCAAAAGATGATCGAGGAATCTATGGAGCTGGTGGAGGATATCACTTCCCATGGCAAGAGGATCGCTGGGACGGTAAACGAGTCGGTCGAGAAGTTTCTCTACCATGCTGAGGGTAGTGGGGGCGCTGTAGGGATGACCGTGGCAAAGATGGACGTGGCCGCGGTAGTTCTGTTCACGGATCTCTGGTTGCTTGACACCTACGCACATAAGGCTGAAAATAAGAACGTAGCCATTCGTGAAGTTTGGAATGACCTCGACGGGACACGAGGCCTTCAGTACACTACTTCAGTAAGCTTGCCAGCCGGTTTTCAGGACAGGTTATTTGAGACGTGGATTACTTTTGAGAAGGTTGAGGCTGACGGGCGTCGGACCTACATCATCGCTATTTCTCCCCTTGAGAAGTACGGGGGAACGCACCACAAAGTCGACGGGGCTCAGAAGATGCAAGACGCTACGTCTAGAGGAGTGATGATCGTCAAAGAGCTCACTGATAACACTTGCGAGTGGACGCGGGTGCAGCAGTTTGACCTCAAGATCTCTATGCCGGCGAGAGTGCTGGATTTCGTGGCAAAACAGCATATGAACTGGGCCAACGAGTTGCAGGAGAAGTTCCGCCGGAACGGGAAGGAGGTCGACCGAGAGAGGGTGGACGCTCTTGCTGATGTCATTATAGGGCAGAGGGGGACACCGCTGATGGAGGACCAGGTGGCGGTTTTCGCGAGGTGCGAGGCAATGAACGAAGGAATTGTAGGAGAAGAGGAGAATTGGAAGCTAAAAGTATTGGGCTGGAAGGACCTGGCGTCGCCAAGTCCAGACATCAAGATGTGGATGAAATACAACTCGCCCAATAAGGGCGAGCGGAGGTGAGAGGCTGCGAGGAGCGAAGCGACGAGCTGAGAAGGCATGTGCATTTGCCATCGGAAAATATCGCCGATCCTTCTGTACGTAACATCGCTGCTACCAACGTCTTCGCGATTTCTAACGTCATGGACACCCCTTTTATTGGCTCATCGCAGCGTTGGCACCGGAAGGGCTGTAGGAGTCGTCGACGGTTCTGCGGATGAAGTCGCGGCGTGGGTGACGGATTACTGCAATAACGAGCGAATGCGCATTAGTAAGGAGAAAAGAAATCCAGCACGGCTCGAGCTGAGACAGAAACGGAGGGAGAACGAGAGAACCTTTGCGTTGGTGAGGAAGATGGCGTTCATGCTTGACAACCGAGAATTTGTCCCGAGGATGATCTGGAAGTTGGAGGAGGGGAAGGTTTGCATCGCGAATGAGTCTGTTGACGATAAAGTTGACTACGGCACGGCCTTGAGGACAACGCGAGGCTTGACACGAGGATTCCGGCTCATCGAAGATCTTCCAGGTCGAGGTGGTGCAAAGCAGTGTCGACTGACTCTTGTCCAGCAATTCGATGCAGGAGGAGTCGTACCGACATGGGTAGGGGACAGCCAGATTCCCAAATTTTTACTAGTCGTCCAGGAGGCGATAGGGTTATTCAAATGGTGTTCCTTTTACTATGCATGGCTGAACCGGACAAGACGACGGAGAAGAGTACGGA